>STHB01000011.1:7067283-7130752 GCA_018908115.1 Anopheles rivulorum
TACGGAGCGCAACCACCGATCGAGCTGATGAGACAATACTTTGATCAAGCACATTGGTACGATCTGAAGGATACGTCGAAGGTGTATTTGAAGAACATCTTGGTAATGGCGGCATGCGGCTTAGTTGGTGGAAGTCGACAGGATGTATATGAACGTTTCCTCTGCCACTTCAACATCTTTGCGATCAGCAATTTTAATGACGAAACGATGTTTAAGATCTTTTCCGCTATCCTGCTCGATATCTACAAGCGGGGAAGTCACACCGCTGATGTGATCAACATGGTGAACATGATCGTCAATGCAACGCTCGATACCTACCAGTTCGCTTGTGCAAAACTGTTACCTACTCCGGCGAAATCACACTATATCTTCAACCTGCGAGATGTGCTGCGTGTTATTAGCGGCTGTGCGATGCTGAAGCGAGAATCTGTGGAGAGCAAAAAAATCTTCCCCAAGCTGTGGCTGCACGAGTCAATGCGCATATTCTACGACCGGCTTGTGAACGATGCCGACCGGATGTTCGTATTCGATAAGCTGTTGCAGAACATGAAGACGTTCTTTAAGGAGAAACCGGAAGCTTTACTGCCGGAACTGTTCGACGAGCGTACCGGGCAGGTGCAGCTGAGCAGCTTGAACAATCTCATGTTTGGTAGCTACTTTGATGCCGATGCGGAAATGGAAGATCGAAAATATGAAGAAACGCAACACGTGGAACAGTTCCGCGAACTTGCCGGGAAGGCACTGATCGAGTACAACAGCTCGCAAAAGTCGAAAATGGATATCGTGCTGTTCCAGTACGCTCTACAGCACCTGAACAAGGTGTGTCGCGTAATCTCAATGCCCGGCGGAAGCTCGCTACTGATCGGTATGGGCGGATCCGGTCGTCAATCGTTAACCAAACTAGCTGCACAGTTATGCGGCCAGTCTCTTTTCCAACCAGAAATTACCAAGTTCTATGGAATCAACGAATGGCGGGAGGATTTGAAGAAGGTGCTTAAGGAAGCGGGAGGGCTAGGACATGACACAGTTTTCCTGCTTACCGAGGCACAACTACAGGAAGAATCATTTCTGCAGGATATTGACTGTCTGCTCAATCTTGGCGAGGTTCCAAATATATTCGCCATCGATGAGAAGCAGGAAATACTCGAGATGGTGCGTTTGGCGGCACAGGGCGGTAATCGTAACCTTGATATTTCCCCACTGGAGGTGTTCCAATTCTTTGTGAATCGTTGTAAACAGAAGCTGCACATCGTGATCTGCTTCAGCCCCATTGGAGGAGCACTGCGGACACGCATTCGTATGTATCCATCACTAGTGAACTGTTGCACGATCGATTGGTTCGATGCGTGGCCGGAAGATGCTTTGGAGAAGGTGGCCGATAAGTACATGAAGGAGCTGAACGTATCGACAGAGGTGAAAAAGTCGATCGTTGTGCTGTGTAAACATTTCCACGTCATCGCTCGAGACGTGTCGACACTATTCACAACAGAGACGGGTCGAATAACTTATATTACCTCTGCGTCATACCTGGAGTTGATCAAATCATTCCGTAATCTCACCCAAAAGCATCAGACGGACATAATGAATAACAAACTGCGCTATCTCGGTGGTTTGGATCGGCTTAGTGCTGCCTCCGATGCCGTTTCGAAGATGCAAATAGAACTTAACGCACTGCAACCGACACTGATCGTGATGGCGGAAAATTCGCGCAAGATGACGGAAGAAATCGAAAAGGAATCGCTCGAAGCCACTGCCGCTACGGAGCAGGTTAAGAAGGATGAAGTTGTAGCGAATGTACAGGCAGCCGAAGCACAAGTGCTCAAAGCGGACTGTGAGAAAGATCTAGCCGGTGCGATACCAATCTTGGAGGAAGCGATACAGGCGCTAAACACACTCAAGCCGACCGACATTACGTTGGTGAAATCGATGAAAAATCCCCCGGAAGTGGTTAAGCTCGTAATGGCGGCTGTCTGCGTAATGAAAGGCATTGCACCGGATAAGGTGGCCGACCCGGCAACCGGTAAAAAGATGCTCGATTACTGGGGTCCCAGCAAGCGCCTGTTGGGAGATTTAGCCTTCCTACAAACGCTGAAGGACTTCGACAAGGACAACATCAACCCGGACACTATGCGCAAGATTCGTAAGGACTTTATTCCACACAAAGACTTCCAGCCCCATATCGTGGCCAAAGCCTCCAGTGCGGCGGAAGGTTTGTGCAAATGGATCATCGCAATGGATCTGTACGATGCGGTGGCCAAGATCGTCGCGCCAAAGAAGGAAAAACTGAAGCAAGCCGAAAAAGAGTACGCGGAAACGATGGCGATTCTGAATGAAAAACGTTTGCTCGCGGCAAATCTTGAGCGCCGGGTGGCCGAATTGAACGATAATCTGGAGATCGCGAACCGAAAGAAGCAAGAGGTAGAGGACGAGGTGCAACTGTGCAAGGACAAGCTACAGCGGGCGGAAACATTGATCGGTGGTCTGGGCGGCGAAAAGACCCGCTGGATTGCATCCGCCGAGAATCTGCAACGGCTGTACGACAGTCTAGCGGGTGACATACTGGTCTCAAGTGGGGTCATTGCCTATCTGGCTCCCTTGACGGCGTCGTACAGGAATCGATGCATCGCCGAATGGCACGAGCTGTGCGTCGCCAACAGCATTCCCTGCTCGCCTGAATACAGCCTGATGGAAGTTCTCGGATCGAAGATCAAGATTCAAAACTGGAACATTGCCGGTCTGCCGACTGATGCATTCTCCACGGAGAACGCAATCATTATGGATTGCTCCTCGCGCTATAGTTTGTTCATCGACCCACAGCTGCAAGCGAACAAGTGGATCCGCAACATGGAGCGTAACAATCATCTGGTGGTGGTAAAGTTTTCCCAGTCGGACTACATGAAAAAGATTGAAGGGTGCATCGAACAGGGCTATCCGGTGCTGGTGGAGAATGTGTTCGAAGAGCTGGAGGCACCGCTGGATCCACTGCTCAATAAGAATACCTTCGTGCAGGGAGGCGTGGAGTACATAACACTTGGCGAAAATGTAATTGCCTTGTCTCCAAAATTTAGACTGTACCTCACTTCCAGCTTGCGCAATCCGCACTATCTGCCGGAGGTGTACAATAAGGTGACGGTGATCAATTTTGCTCTCACGATCCAGGGTCTTGAGGATCAGTTGCTGGGCATTGTAGTGGCGAAGGAGCGTCCCGACTTACAGGAACTGCGCCAAAGCTTGATTTTGCAAGGTGCCAAAAATGTGGCCATGCTGAAGGATGTGGAGGATAAGATCCTAAAGACACTGTCGGAGTGCAAAGGTGACATACTCGAGGACGAAAGTGCTATCAAGATTCTGGACGATTCGAAACGCATTTCGAGTGACATCGTCAAGAAGCAGGAGGATTCGCGTGAAATTGAGCAGAAAATTGAAGCCTTCCGACAGAGTTATCGGCCGGTAGCGGTACATTCGTCAACGCTTTACTATTGCATCACAGAGCTTCCTAACGTGGATCCAATGTATCAGTTCTCGCTGGCATGGTTCGTCAATTTGTACATCTATTCCATAGAAAATGCAAACCGGACGAAGGAACTGTACCGTCGATTGAAGTACCTTATGGATGCTGTAACGCTGAACCTTTACAACAACGTGTGCAGGTCACTGTTCGAGAAAGATAAGCTGTTGTTTTCCTTCATACTTACGACAAAGATCATGATCTCGTGCAATCAGATCGATCAGTTCGAGTTCAAATATCTGCTCAGTGGAGGTGAGAAAGCTGACATAAAGGTACCAAATCCGGATGAAAGCTGGATCACCGGGAAGCTATGGGAAGACGTTTGCCGTCTCGAGCAGTTGCCAGATTTTGCTGGCTTCGTGAAGAGTTTTACGGCCAACCAGTCCCAGTGGCGGGCATACTATGATGCAGAGGAGCCTCAGTTAATCACACTTCCCGCTCCATGGGACGAAAAGACGAATCGCTTTGAGAAGCTGATCGTGTTGAAAACGGTACGACCAGATAAGTTCGTTCTGGCTATAACGGAATTTGTTGCTTCGGAAATGGGACCACCGTATGTCGCACCACCACCGTTTGACATTTCCCGATCGTTCGAAGATTCCAACTGCCTGACACCATTGATATTCATTCTCTCCCCGGGAGCAGATCCCATGAATGCGCTGTTGTTGTACGCAGAGAAAATGGGTTTCGACGAGACGTTTCAGTCGATTTCGCTCGGTCAAGGGCAGGGCCCGATAGCGCAGCGCATTATCGAGCGTGCACAAGACGAAGGTAGCTGGGTATGTTTGCAGAATTGTCATCTTGCTGCTTCCTGGATGCCCACCTTGGAGTACCTTTGGGAGAACATGGATCACTACAACACAACGACGTCTTTCCGGCTGTGGCTCACGAGCTACCCGTCCGAGCAGTTTCCCGCAAGCATTCTACAGAACGGCATCAAGATGACGAACGAACCACCAACTGGGCTACAGCAAAATCTACTCCGTTCTTATCATTCCGAGCCGATGAATGACGATGCATTCTACACGGGTTGTCCGGGAAAGGATCGTGCCTTCTCGAAACTCCTTTTTGGCGTCTGTTTCTTCCATGCGGTGGTACAAGAACGTCGCAAGTTTGGCCCACTAGGATGGAACATTTCCTACGGGTTCAACGAGTCGGACTTTCAGATTTCCGTTTTGCAGCTGCAACTGTTCATCAACCAGTACGAAGAGATCCCATACGAGGCAATTACATACCTGACCGGGGAGTGCAATTACGGTGGGCGTGTAACGGATGCATGGGATCGTCGAGCAATCGTAACTATTCTTGAGGACTACGTCAACGACAAGGTGGTGAGCGATCCCAACTATCGTCTCTCTGCTTTGGGCGATTGCTATGGCATTCCGTTGCGAAATGAGCATCGAGAATATTTGGCCCACATCGCCAATAACATTCCAAATTTCCCGAGCCCGCTCGTGTACGGATTACATCCTAACGCGGGCATTACGAGAGATCTGACCGCGTCACGAATCTTGATCGATTCCATGATCCTCACGCAAGGTGGCACATCTGGCGGAAGTGATACGGAGGTGGAAAAGCAAGTTTTGGCCACGGTTGATGAAATCTACACCCTGCTGCCAAATGATTTCAATATCGATGCGGTAAAGCGACGCTACCCGGTGGACTACAACGAATCGATGAACACTGTGCTCGTACAGGAGATGGAGCGCTTCAATGCATTACTGCGCGAGATCCGTTCAAGTTGCGTCAACCTAAAGAAAGGTATTGCTGGTTTGATAGCACTCACGCCACAGCTTGAAGCTGTGTTTGTGGCTGTACAGCACCGTCGCATACCAGCCTCCTGGATGAAGAAATCTTATCCCAGTTTGAAGCCGGTCGGCGCGTATGTAGTGGATTTCCGCGAGCGACTTAATTTCCTGCAATGCTGGAACAACGAGGGCAAGCCCGACGTGTTTTGGCTGTCTGGGTTTTATTTCACGCAGGCATTCTTAACCGCTGCTATGCAAAATTATGCACGTCATCATCGCATACCGATCGATATGTTGACGTACGATTTCAATGTGCTGAAGAAGCCTAACGTTGACAAGGCTCCCGACGATGGAGTGTACGTTCATGGGCTTTTTCTCGAAGGAGCACGTTGGGACATTGCCAAAAGTTGTCTGGAGGAACAGCTGCCCAAGATGCTGGTCGACACTATGCCCATCATACATCTGTTTGTACGTATTCGCAACCATTCCCTTTAAGCAGTTTGTTTTCAAAATTTGCCATTTCATTTTACAGCCCACGAAAATAATCGAACTGCAGGAAGGTGCTCGCTACAAATGTCCCGTGTACAAGACGGCCGAACGAAAGGGCACACTCTCAACCACTGGTCACTCAACTAACTACGTGCTGCCCGTCCTACTGGGCACAACCCTTCCCGCTAATCACTGGGTTAAGCGGAGCGTGGCCCTGCTTTGCCAAACTTCTGATTAGTTTACTTACTACTGCAGTTGGATATAAAATTTTGAAGTGTTTAAATATTTTGCTTTTTAATAGCTCCAGACCAGTGAGTCAGTAAGCGTACCGTTTACGGCTTACTTTATCAATTAGCGAAAGCGTTTTGTGAAAGTGGATGTACAAACTTAAGACTATTTTTATGCAAAATTTGACCCACTCCGGTATACTCCATTGCACCGTTCTCCTCCTGTACTATGATGTACGATGTTCCTCCAGTGTGTTTAATTTTAATACCAGCAGCTCCATTCCTATTCAAAACCCAAACTAAACCACCCATCGGGACCGATAAGCCAATTTTCTTTTTCACATGATGTTTACTGGTGAACTTTTGCTGATGCCACCATGTGCGGGGCACTCAACACAACTGCATCCCCCCCTAAATGTATTGTTGCATATGCGTTGTGCCGCTGATAAACACCTCAAAATATATGAAGTACTTACGGCCACAACAACAAAAAAGCGACAAATCGTTCATCTAAGGCAACTTCAAAGCTGTTCATTTGAGCAGTCCATCATCGGTCCGTGGTAAATCGAGATATCAGCGTAGCGTATATTCTGAGGGTACTTCGGAGCTGATACGGGGATCTGTTCGGAGAGAGATCCATCCACAGCCGACCGTATAAAAGTGCCATCAGCGTAGGTGCGTGCCTGTTAGTTTTCTGCTGCCAGGCTGTCGTAGCGGGAGTTTGGTGTCTTCTTCTAGATCTATATTCACTGCGTGTGCGAAATGAAGCTTTCAATCGTGTTGACATTGGCGTTGGCCATGGTGGGAGCAGGTGAGTCAATGAGGCCGGCCGGTTAGTCTGGGTAATTATCGTCACGATAGCTTGTGCCGTTGGCAGTAAAATAAAATGTGCCAACAACAGACGGCAGAAGAGCAAACATGAGTGAAAGTGTGCTAGTAGAAGGAGTGTTTTAACAATGTGTAAAGAATTACTTTCAAATGCAGTGGCTATTTGGGCTCAACTAGAAAGGCAACTTGAGAAGCGAATAAGCTTTAAGCAGTCACGTGGATGTTTTTGTATTGCCTTTAAAATGCGCAAAGAATTCAAGGAATTAGGTATTCAGGTGCTTCAATTTAAGCGAAGAGGACGATTGCCACTTCAACGCGGTATAATACCATACAAACATGTGTGGCGTGTGGTCACGGCGGTATCTGAATGTAATCGGCTACTGTGACAAGCGATAAAGTAATAATAATAACAATCAACAGCAATGGACCAATACAGAGGATCGTATCAGATAAAGATTAGGTCTAAAATCAATCGACAGCTCAATGG
The DNA here is from genome assembly GCA_018908115.1 of Anopheles rivulorum. Lineage (NCBI taxonomy): Eukaryota > Metazoa > Arthropoda > Insecta > Diptera > Culicidae > Anopheles > Anopheles rivulorum. The sequence continues at coordinate 7,074,571 of STHB01000011.1, forward strand.
CGTTCTATGTGTAGCGTCTTATCAAAGACGTTTAAAAATGACAAAGTCACACCCAAACAATGCAATCAACAGGATTGTAAGAATATTGATATGTTTATTAGGCGCACTGCGCCGCTATTGCATAATTAGTGTACAAACATAGGACAAAGAACAATTCTATTGAAATGTAGATTGTTTTAACGTGCTGTATGCCATTTATGCGAGCAATAAGAGAGATGTGTAGAAAAGAAATGTCCCATTAGCTTCTGCTGTATTTGTAGGATTGAATGCCATAGCGGATTGCACAATGAGGATATCTATGAAATTCAGATATCTTTTGCTTAGACCCCAGTGTTATATTCTATCGTAAATTGAAGAACAAATGAAAAACTTAATTTGTATTTACCTGCAGTTCCTCGGGAAGGCTTCGGTCCAGGTATGCAGGACTGGGGTTTTGCTGAAGTTCGTCCGGGTGCGCATATGTTCTGGTGGCTGTACTACACGACTGCTGACGTACCCAGTCACGCTGATCGACCGCTGGTGATCTGGCTGCAGGGTGGCCCTGGTGCGTCGTCTATGTACGGTAACTTCGAAGAGCTTGGCCCACAAACACTCGAACTGGAAGCACGAAATCACACGTGGGTGCGGGACTATAACGTGCTGTTCATCGACAATCCAGTGGGAACAGGGTTCAGCTACGTGGAAGAATTCTCGCTGCTCACCAAAACGAATGGCGAGATTGCGGACGATTTGGTAGAGCTGATGAAACAGTTCTACACTCTGCAGCCAGAGTTCCGCGACACACCGCTGCACATTTATGCCGAAAGTTATGGAGGCAAGATGGCACCCGAGTTTGCGTACGTGCTAGACAAAGCGATCAAAAACGGTGAGATTGACTGCAATCTGCAGTCGGTTGGCATTGTGGCACCGTGGGTATCGCCCATCGATTCGGTACTTTCGTGGGCCGAATTCCTACTCAACATGGGCTTTGTCGATACGAAAGGGTACAACGCAATCCAGGCGTCGGCCATCGAAACGGAGCACGTGCTAAACCAGGGCCAATGGGAGCAGGCGACCAATCTGTGGGGTATGACGGAGAACGTGATACTTCGCGAGACACACGGTATCGATTTCTACAACGTCCTGTTTAAGCAGGATTACGCAGGAATCAGATCGCAATTGGAGCAGTTTTCTCGGGACATGAGAAGTGAGTACTTAAACAAAACCTTATGTACTGATGCCGGCAACTACAGAGGGACATGTACAAACTTCTTCTCCTCTCTTTTTAACAGGTGCAATTGCATCACGTGCAACCCGGTTGGCGTCGGAAGATCGCGATCAGATACTGGAAGATCTGATGCGCTTCGAGGTAGCACCCGCACTAAGCCTTCCGGCAGAATCTGTCTACGGTGCGCAGAGCGGTCGTGTCTTTAACACACTTGCCGGTGACTTCATGAAGCCTGCCATCGATGTGGTAGAGCTGCTGCTCAACAACACCAGCCTCGATGTGGTGATCATCACCGGACAGCTTGATCTTATCGTAGCCACCCCGGGTAATGTGCGATGGATCGAGAAGATTCAGTGGAGTGGACGAAACAACTATCTGCAATCACCACGAAATGCCGTCGGTCAGCACGGTGTGCTGGAGGGCTACGAGAAGAGTTATGGCAAGTTGGCTGTCTACTGGGCACTGCGGGCCGGCCATATGGTTCCCGCCGACAATCCCATCCTGATGGACTACATTCTACAGAAGCATGTGCCGGTGTAAATTGCTGCTCTGGAAGTTTGGAACAGCGTTGGTACTGAACACTAGCAGATGCACAACAAAGCCGATGAAACAATAAAGTTTAATATTTGTACTACACATCATTGGCGATCGAGTAAGTCGCTTTGAAAACCGGTCGAATGATGCACGATCGATAACCTTTTGCGTCGGAAGTGTAGTATAATTAATTGATTTAAAGCAGCTGGTGCATCTCGCCTGGGAAATGGCGCTTAAAGATCATCTGTTCACTTGGTTGACATCATCTGAATCGTATCGTCGATCAGCTGAGATGTAGAAATTCACGTGTCGTTTATTGTTATAAAAATACGCGCACAGATGGCAGGTTGTTTCAGTGTGTGTCTAACGGTCTTGAGTTGCATAGCGTGTATTTATTGCGGTTGTAAGTAACATGAGTAGAGACGATCTTTGGAATGTTTGGATGACAGTGTTCACGGTATGCTGTTCAACTTGTATCGTTGGTTCGTAAGCTTCGAAGATGTTCATAATCCAGATATGTGTTCAAAATTTGTAAGGAAATGTTTTGTTGAAAGATGATTTATGTTTCAGTCGCTACTAATGGATTTGGTCCTGGCAAACAACTCTGGGGCTACAGTGAAGTACGCCCAAGGGCATTCATTTTCTGGTGGCTGTATCGGACACATGCACAAACGGACGATTCAGAAAAGCCACTTATTATCTGGCTCCAGGGAGGTCCAGGAGCGTCGTCTACTGGATTTGGTAATTTCGAAGAAATTGGACCACTCGACCGAATGCTTAAGCCGCGTGAGAATTCCTGGGTAAAGAGCAATGTTTGATTTTCTCTTCCCTCTACTGTCCACCAACGTAATTGTTCCGCTTTTCTCAGGTTAGGGATTACAATGTTCTGTTTGTCGATAGTCCGATCGGCAGTGGGTTTAGCTACGCCGAGGACCTTTCTCTATTGGCCCGCAACAGTACAACGGTAGTGAGCGATTTGCTCGCATTTCTCAAGCATTTCTACCGCACCATCAGCGCAACCACGACGATTGACTGGGAAAGTACCGTTCCACTGTACATTGCGTCCGAAAGCTACGGAGGCCGCATCGCGGTTGAATTTGCGTATGCACTAGCAAAACAGATCCAGGCCAATGCGATGCATTGCCAGTTGGTGGGGCTTTTGCTCGGGAGCGCTTGGCTATCGCCTCTGGATAGTATAGCCGCGTGGCCAAACTATTTGTCCGGCCTAGGATATCTAGATGAAACTGGACGCGAACGTATCGCCCGTCGGGTGGCTGCGGTGAGCGAAAAAATGGCACAACAACGCTCCGGTATGGAGGATCTGGATGGATGGCATGGATTGCAGCAGGCTATTATACAGGAGACGGAGGGAATTAATTGTTACAATGTGCTGAAGCCAACCACAAAGGAGATTCCTTCCCTAGCAGTTGAAAGCGACGAAGGTAAATTACCATCAACATAAATTATTGCCACAATGTTCATGAATTATTGTTGGTAAGATTTACCCAATGAATAGTATAACCATTCCCAAGGGTAATGTAGTAGTTGCACTTGCAGCGATACTGCTTCTTACTATGATTTAAATTATTCTTGATTAATTCAATATCCTCCAACACGGCGGAAGGTGTTTAACCCAATTCCATCCTCATTTCCACCCCGAAAGGTAATTCATTTACGTTCCGGAATTCCCCCATCGCCCATACCTGATGAAACATTAAATATTCGATTTTACGCGTTGTTCTGATTATGTTTCCTCGTTGTTTTTGTCTCCTGTCACCCTTCTTTAGTGCTGGAATATGGAGAAATGCTATGGTGGTATAGCGACACAGGTCCGCCACAAGTTGTTGAGTCGCAAAGCTCTCTGGAACGACTGATGCGTGGACCCGTCTCCCATATGCTTGGTATCGCAAACAAACCACCCTGGGGCAGTCAACGGACAGCCGTATTCGATGCGCTCAGCGAAGATTTTCTCCAATCCAGCATCAGGACGGTAGAGGCTTTGCTTAACGAAACCACCCTCGAGCTGGTACTGTTCAGTGGCCAGTTGGATCTTATTACCTGCCTGCCGGGAACACTCGCATGGATGAACCGATTGTTTCAAAAGCGAACCGATCGGAAACCACGCCAGCAAGCATTTACGACCGGTGGTGTGGATGGTGTCATCGATGGTTACCGTACCGCGTATACCGAGCGGTTTACACACTATACGGTTCTCCGTGCCGGTCACATGGTGCCGGCTGATAATCCTTCGGCAATGGCACACATATTGCGTGAGCACATCGAGCGATTCTAGCGGCCAGTCGACTACTTCGGATGTAGCAGATGCAACAGGCAAATAGACCGATTTACCTAAAGCTTATCTCCAAAGTGGCGCCAAGCGTGAACGTATACGTATTTATTCAAGAAACTCCTAAGAACGAAACATTAAGCCAACGGGGGTGTGGTATGTCCTTAACCCTTCTTACATCCTGCCTGCTACTGCAGCACAATCTTCCTCAGCTGTGCTCCGATTTGATCCAGCGTTGCTTTATCGATCTGCCGCAGACCGAGGGTAATGACTATCTCTTCGCTCTGCTGCATGAAGTTCATCAGGTAACGGATGGCCGCTTCCGCCTCATCCGAACTGGCACCGAACGTGTGTTTGATGGTGTAGATTCGATTCGAACCTTCTATCGGTGAACCGGACGCGGCACTATCGTCCCCACTTAGGTCGTTGTGCGCGTGACTCCGTACTGTGTACACGTTGGCCACCTTCTGGTGCTGAGTGATGATGAGAAACAGCTTGTTCGCAAAGCGATGATACACGATATCGGTCGGTTGTCCCTCAATGACAATCGTTTCGATGTGATCGAAAGCCGCCGGTTCGTTTGTACTGGTGGCGGTCATCCTGATGCTGGTATGTTAGCGGATGTTTAGGCACTGCGTTCGTCACCTTTCCGTAGGCGCTTTCCTAATACGCGTTCTGGGCGTGTGGCTAATGATGTTTGCATAAAAACAGACCCACCGGTGCGATCGATTGTTTCGATACACTACGCGACGGTGCACACACCTGAACTCGTTCGTTTGCCTTGAGCAATGTCTATCAGGTTAGTTTGCAGGAAATTTGAAACCTCGTGCAGGTTGTGTATGCCTACCCACCGTACGGGGTGTTATCGCCGCATCGGTAAACACTTCATTTCGTCGTCTCGGAAACCGGATAAAAGGGCAAAAGGTGAAACCTCGTACACGTTCTAATTTTTTTTTCTCTGACGGTCTCACACACGTCGTCGTGATACTTTTCCGAAGGATATCAAAATATTCCCTTCCCGTTGGTTTCACGTTCCCGGCTATCACTACCATCTACCGGCGTGATGTGACCGTTTTCCCTCCTTCACGATTCTAAAGTAAATTTCCAGATGCACACAAGGAGTATCGTATTCCTGTTAGCATTTTAACACGACATTTAACTACAACGAAGTATTGTTTCTCACTTACCGGGGCTGGTTTGATGAATCGCTTTCGTAAATTAGCGATGAAGCGATCGTTTTAGTTATTCCAATTCAAGCAAAACAAAACGCTCCGTCTCAAACATTTGACACACACAAGGTTGGATCATGCACCGCAAAAGCGCGTTTTTGTTTGGTCATCGTTGAGCGCTATTATCGTATTGATAAAACCATTCGACACCATTGTTATTACGAACCTTATTCATATTCTCACTGTTCTCATGTAGAACAAACCCATTTCAACCCTATTATCACAGTAAATGTATTGAAAGTTGTGGGAACTACGCACTTATGTCAAACTTTACCACTATATTCTCCTTTGTATAGCAGCACACCCTTTTTGCGTAGACCTTGTACACGAATGGCATTTGTTCGTGTCTCTGTCATGTTCGCCGTGACAAACAAAATTCCTACTCATTCCGTGATAGCTGTTTTCAATCATTTGGTGCGTTGTTTTGAAGGTAATTCCGGTTTCTTTTTCAATTTGGCTAACCAGAATCTTTTACAGTATCTTCACGTTTAGCTAGAACTGTAGAAAAATGTATCCTATGGGAGGTAACGCCATGGCCGGTCCATTCTGGAACAATGGTCCCGCTCCGGGTGCTTTCTATAACTTCCCAGGCAGCTCGGTCAATGGAAACGCAATGCAAGCACCACGCTCAGACACTCCGGGTGAATTTGGCACACAGCGATCATAGTAAGTATCGGCAGCCGAAAGGCCATCGTTGTCGACGGGGTGTTGTAACGCATATCGTTTACCTCAAACACGCGTTTCTTTGCGGTTTCTAGCTTCCCAGTAACCACCGGCACATCCGTGGTCGGTTTAATGTTCAAGGATGGAGTGATTATTGCGGCGGACAAGCTCATTTCTTACGGATCGCTTGCACGCTTCCATGATGTGGACCGAGTGCATCGCATCAACGACAAGACTGTGCTCGGGGTCGGTGGAGACTTTGCCGACTTTCAGTACATCAAGCGTCACATCGATCAGAAGGTGTAAGTGTGGAATGTAATAATATTTGCGACGAATGATGCATTAATTTTACAACACGCACACGTTGCTTTCCGCAGCATCGACGATCAGTGTCTGGATGATAAGAACGAAATGAAGCCTCGCTCGTTCTATAATTGGCTCACCCGGGTGATGTACAACCGTCGGTCCGATTTTAAACCCCTGTACCTCGATCTCGTCATTGGCGGTATGCAGGACGGAGAACCGTTCCTGGGACACGTGAATCTGCGTGGCCGTTCGTACACTAGCAATGTCGTAGCCACTGGGTATGGTACGCATTTGGCCCTGCCGCTGTTGCGCGAGTACTCGGAAAATCCGGAAGCCTACCAAAACCTCGGTCAGCCTCAGGCGAATGATCTGATGAAACGCGTAATGGAGGTGTTATGGTATCGTGATTGCCGTAGCGACCCGAAATACTCGCAGGCCATCTGTACTGCCAGCGGTGTTCAGCTTGATGCCGATTGTTTCGTCGCACAGAACTGGGATTTGGCCCACACGATCAAGGGGTACTGAACGGCAAGGGTTTGGGTGGTTTCCAAGCATGAAGTAATTTACAAACAAATCTTCTAATAAACACTGTCGGTGAAGCTCTGATTGGTACTAAAAAACAATGCTTAATTTTCATTATTTGAACGAGAAGAACATTCAATGATCTTCAAAGCCAATAGCAGCACGGTGAATGGAAATTCGTTGATGTTTCGATTACACAGGTAGTGAAACAGGCCGCACAAGAATATTAGTAATCAATTTTATTGATCTTAAAAATTCTATAGAATGCCTCTTTCATCTTTGTTCAAATTAACTTTTGAGGTGTAATATGAACCTTAAAACTTCAGCAGTTGTAACAAAAATGTTACAATTGTATGTCAGTTTCAACTGTTCTTCAGTTCCGGTCAGTACTACGTATTTTGTGTCTTTCAATAGTGCGCTCTTTACGATTCGGAACACTCAAAACTAGGACGTCAAAAGCCCATTTCCTGAGATTCGTGATTGTGCCTAGCTTTTGGCTCATCCTCGTCTCATTTCTATTTAGTCATTTTTGGCACAATATTCTTAACGATTAAACCGCCAATAATCCTCTTCCTGGCAAGTAACGTCATCGAGTTTTCAACTCGTTCAGAATACCTACGATGCTACCATATTAACACACATTCTTACAACTGTAAATACCCTACAAAATGAGCCTCCTTCCAGTCGGAATCTTTGTGTTTACAAATCAAGCCCGATAGCTGGTTCACAGTCTTCCGCTCTGTGGGGTCACTCTAGTTTGCGATCATCGCTGGCTACGTGAATTGTCCCGTTGACCAGTATTGGCTTTTCATTTGAGCCGGAAATGAAGCTAAAATAATCGCCATAAATGAAGACCGTCCACACCATAACACACAGTGAGAGCAGAAGTATCATTCCCGGTGGCATGAATGCCCTGGTTTTGTAGAAGCGTATCATCATTACGATTATCAGCAAGGAAAGAACGACCAGCTGTACGTACGGGAATGGTTCCTGTAGCGAATTGCACCAGGCGCCGGCCCCGATAGCTACGCCGAAAATCAGTCCGGCGTACAGCGACACGACGGACCCTAAACAGAAATAGCCCAACAATTTAACACCGCTTGCTCTAATGGCATCCCATTGTGCCTTCATTCTCACCTGCACGCATATATCCGACAATGCCTCCTACGATTATTAAAATTGCAAAAACGATACCCACAAAGTCGATCATCTTGAAAATGTACTTTGCGCTGTTGATGTGATGCTTTCAAGTGGATTTTTTTTTCTTTTTTTGAAACCAGTGACAGAACTGGTCTAAACCAAAAGTGACGGATCGGCTGCGGTAACAGTGCTGCCAAGTTAAATTTAGAACTGTTGCATGGAAGTTACAACGAATCGAGCGCAATGTGCAGAGACCACGTGTTTAAATGTTAAATTCATTCCATGTCCCACCCAGCCCTAGATCAATTTAACTTAGCTGTTTTCAATTTAACTACTTGTCATCAAACTAATCATCTCTTACGTACTAATTCAAAGTCAACACCAGAAGGAACTTGTTTGAAAATATTTATTCATTTTCTTTTTTTCGGTATCTCCTTTTACTTCACCGGACACTTTGATTTTATGTACTTGTTCACTTTGTACGGTACAGTGGTTTAAAGAAACTGAATTTTTAGCTCGTTTATCAACTCACTTCAAACGATTTCACACGTGCTTACTCTGCAGCTGGAGACGCGCCAAGTACTGACAATCTTCTGGCATTCGATGAAGAGTGCGACAGAACGAAATGGAAGAAAAAACTCACCCAAATTACGACTCGTCCTTGGCAGGATAACAGAACGGACCGACTAAACGTAAGGACACGAACACTCTCCGATTGACACTTTGAGTTTACAATCAACAGACACACGTTACGCAAACCAAACGTTTGCGTATAATATCAAACTGTTCAGCAACTTTAACTTTTCCATTCATCACACGTAACCCTTACTTTACACTTTACTAATTGCTTATTTTTAAGTTAGTGTAAACAACATTGAATGATGGAATAATAAAATATCAAAATAAATCAATTACATCAGCTATAAGTTTTAGACAAACGCGTCATGTACGATAAATGTAGTGAGATGATCAAGGCAAATTTGCATCCTGTGGCTAACGTCAAAAAAACCTGCTGGCCGATTATTGCATGTGAGTTCCGAGCATCTGGTTTGCATTGTAAAACGTCGTTTCCGAACTCCGAAATGGGCTAAAGGTTTTAGTTTAACTTAAATGAAATCAACAAAACCAACACCATACATTAGGACACGAGACTGCAATACACAGGAAAATAGTATAGAAAACATCACAAAAATAAAATTAACCAAATTGTACTGACGGTATCACAAAATAAGATATAAAAAAGCATAAGATAAATTATTCATTTAGCAAGTAATGAACATGAGTTGGAATATGCAATTAAAAACAAAATGTGAAAAATGCAGTGGATAAAAAACAAAACAATAGTGCTTTATCCGGTTGGTGATTCATCCATGTTTCGGCTATGACTGAGCAAAAGTCGTCTCTTGTCCATTCCATCCACGGTTTTACTTCGTCAGCAGGCACCTCCTCTTCCTTTGACGATTGTGACGAGACATTGGAATTGGCCAAAAAAGAATAGTAATTAAATGAGGCGCACAACATGCATCACTAAATTAATAAACGAAATCACCCATATCTCGGATAAAAAGGATACACATTTCGAACATTTCAAGTACAATGAATAAAAGTACACTTTATATAGCACGTTGTAGTAGAGAGAGGGCAACTTGCATGGATTCCTTTTTCGTTTCATTAATCATTGCTGTTTGTGTGTTAACATTATATAACCAGTATTTCAAGAACTTACAGTGTCGATGTTTACTCATTCCAAGCGCCACCTTCTGCGTCATTTGAGCACAATGTATGTTTGCGATTTCTCTCAGATTGTTACCTTACGTGTGGTGTGGGGGATATATTGCCTACTTCTTTTCCCAGTCAGCACAATCAAAGGCAAGTGAAGACGACACGGTCGAGAGGTTCCAGCGCCACTTTGGGGAAGCTGCCTTGCACATCTTCACAGCACTTTGGGATCTGTTCAGCACAACAGTTTTTGTAAGCGAAGTGTGTGTGTGTGCGAATTTTACGTTTAAGCCAATGTGCTACACCAAATTTACACAACCGCAGCATCATGTAAGTCATGTAAGTCCGGGAAAAGAACCACACAGCTGAAGCTCATTCACATCCCATTTCTCACGTTGGCTGGCTCATCCATCGTACATTCACTGACACTGATCGGACGCTATCCTGCCTTTGGAAGAGTGATTCTATCTATGCGATAGAAGTAATATATTTCGAACTGTTTTCGACACACGGCGCGCTAGCTATAATTAAATAGTTCTTTACAGATGATTCAGGAAAAATGCTACGAAATAACTGCACACAGAGATTGGCAAGCGGGAACTGTACATCGTTCTCTCCCCCGGCACAGTACTTTCCACAGAACCGGAACTACTGTTGACGATTCGTGTGAGAGTAAGTTGAGGGTACCCTGAACCGCATGCTAGTAAAGTTTCGGTTGGCTGTGTTTGACTGTCCGGTTCCGAGCAACGGTTATTTTGCTTTTGTTTCATTTGAATAAGTGCTACTTCCTTTTCTTTGCAAAGCTTCTCGCTATCCGGTAATCGGTTTATATTATATTGCTACTAACGCTACTATAAACGTTACCATTTCATAGGTATTCCCTAAAAACTAGTTTTATTTAGATTGGATTGTGGATTAATTATAATTACTTCGAACTTCAATTTATTTCACTTGCTGCTATGCTGGATTATATAATTGTTGTTTGTCGGCCTTTCCCATTCGCTTCGCACTGTTGTATGCAGTAGTGGTTGCAGTATTGGTAGAGAAGTAGTGTTAGGTTATAAGAGCTGCAATAAATATTTCGAAAAGAGAGAAAGAAAAACGGAAATTTTCATATAACGGTGGAAAAATATCATCATAATATTGTATGTATATAGCGGAAGGACATATGCAGACAGGGGAGAGAAAGAGAGAAAAGGTGGGCCCGGCGGCCCTTGGCGGGCCGCTTGTAGTTTAACCAAAGTCCAAACTAATCGGTCTCAAACATTGTTCAGATTTTTTGTTTGTATATTTTGTTCATTCCACCTCGTAAGGAGCCACACAGGAATGTAAAAACGAATAAAAAACAACAGCAAATAAATTATTTATCTTACGAAACATAACACATAACGATTCCCCATAATTATTTACGCCTATCACGCGCACGTACGTAATTGCCCCAAATACAAATGGCTTTAAAACTGAAAGCGGAATGAAAAAATGAAACCATAATAAAACAAAAGAAATGCACACAAGCAACACATTGAAATATGCAGAAAGGGTTATATGATTAAACAACATCTGTAATATATCATATCAAGAATATATTTTCAATCCATTCACATATTTCTAAAGCCAAATATTAACCATTAATAATAAAGATTTGATAGAGAGCAAGTTGAATAATATTTTGAATATTGCAATAAAAGGGTTTAGTACGAAATTTATGATCGTTCAAATCAATGTACACAATACATAGCATCAGTTCGGGTAAATAGTGCATATAAAAGAGTAATTAGGCAATTATGATAAAAATTCAGCTACAATTAAATGTATACGTATATAAATTGCATATAAATATAGTAACAATCATTCAGGAAACAAATTGAATATCAATATAAAAGTGCTATCATAAACATTATTACAACACAAATGCATAGAAATGAAATGTATCGAATCGAATCATGGGCACATTCATCTGCATATATATTGCGCGATCAATAATTATTTAAATATTTAAAAAAACCAGAGCAGTATGTATATATAAATAATATCACTATTCTGCTAGATTTCCACCACCTAATATGGAATAATTCTTGCATCTTGTCATATGTATTATAATATAGAACCTAAATTTAATTTAGTAAAATGTACTATGAATATAGAAGATGGTATTTTCTCTACATGTTTAAATGCTGTAGAATTTTAAATATTGCGACAATATTTTTATAGGCAGCGCTTATAAATGTATATCATAATATTGTAATATACTGCACATATATCCCCAAACATTAAATAAACAACAATTCAATGATCATTTTACGATAAGATAATGAAATAGTTGTACATTTAGGGCATTGAGAGTCTTATTAAGTAGCATGAAAATTTTGCAATAAATCTATATTTGCAAAAAGTGACAATATATTGAATATAAAACAAACCCCTAAAAGGCATTTGATAATAATAATATTAATAATAAAAAATAATAAACGATTTATGGAACGATAAAAAGGTTAGTTTCAATCAAAATTTGCCTAACAGGTGTCAATTGAATAATACATTCTTTATAGAATGACAACATATGATTTTTATATGCACTTATAGAATCAAATATATGTATATACGAATAGAACTGTATACAATATAAGGTAATGAGGTAATGACAATACACCGAATAAGGTACAAATTGTTGGTATAATGGATTATTATCATATAACCAGGTCATTTACCGTACATAAAAAAGGATCGAACCTGGAAACCCCAATCAGGAAGGAGGGTAGTCTTCGCTTCTGCAATGAGTCACAGAATATAGTTAGACATAAACAAATCATGACAACACAATGTTGACACCAAAATGTGTTACTAGAGAAGTTTGTGCCGAGTCGTGTACAATGAATTACTTGCCACATACGTTATTTAGCTTGACTTCATGTTGTTACCTTCTGTTGCTTGTATTGATGATTATGCATTTTAGCTTAAGTATTATAAACAATAGCATACAAAACATGTATAACTGGGGCACTACTTTGGGGCAGATGTGACCGAAATTAGCAAAATAATTTGAAACACTTTACTATGGCAGTTTGATCTTCAATATAATACGCAATAAATTAAATATAAAAAGCACAGCCCCAAACAGAATACGTTTAAAAAATTGTGAAACAATGAAACACCTTTAAATGGTTGGTAATTGAAGCATTGCAAAAGCATTATCTTTTGTTGAAAGGAAAATTTTAAATCATGAACAATACAAAATAGTGCAAACACATGTAAGCAATGTCCTGGGAAATCAAAAAAGAAAAACAGAAAACAAAAACGAAAGAAACAGTTCACTCAAAGCGAGTAGGAGGATGAGAAGAAATAGGAAAGAGGACGGTACAGAACAACAGATAATGTTGGATCGGAAACAGTGTCGCATCACAATATCACACTGCTGTTAGCAACATTTGTGGATGCTTATGCTTTTTTTTCTTGTGTTGAGTGGTGTAAACGGCAAGGAAACACTTACCATTTCTTCGAACAAGATGCATCGAAAAGCCGACCAACCAAACCGTTGTCCGTCGTACTTTCTCTCCTTTGAGCTCGTCGTCGTTCATGATGTGGTGGTAGAGATACTCAGAGATGGTGCATAGTCTGGAAGGCTGTCGTTTGTCGATCGGTGGAAGAGGCCGTGCCCGTGCTTTCCATCTTAATTCTTGTCCTGATTAGATGCATTCGATTGGTTCTGCGAGCCACCACCTCCCGGTCCCGGGTAACCTCCCCCGTAGGGATAACCTGCATATCCTGGTTGTCCACCACCACCGCCGCCACCGCCACCGCCTCCACCACCGCCGTAGTACTGCTGGTACTGTTGACCACCATAGCCGCCAGGTCCTTGCTGTTGCGGTCCTCCTCCACCTCCATACTGACCGCCACCAGCGCCTCCTGGACCGCCAGGCTGATTACCACCGGTTGCAGCCGCCACTGCTGCCGCTGTCGCAACGGCCTGTGCTTGCAAGGCCTAATTAGTTTATACAAAATGACGATCGCCACACCAAAGCACGAGACGTGTGTGCCGGTTATACACGCACCGGTAAAGGATTGGAATGGAGACAGAGAGAGAGAGAACGCGCGATACGGAAAGGGATACGGGATAAAGCAAATGAATGGGGATATAGAAGAACAAACGTACAATTTCGCCGAACACAAATTCGGTAAATGAACGACAAAAAAAAGAGGAAAATGAGCAAAAAAGAAGCAACATAAACAACAGAATTCCATGAACAAATAGCTTGTGTCTAAAAGACATACATTCCAAAAAAAATGAACCGAACTAAAAACATCTGAGTGTTGTACAGACGATATTTCTCGACATTTTTGCATAAAATGCTCACCTAGTAGTACCGCGAGTTACTGAAATCGATATCCACTCATAACAATTGTGCCTGTGTTTGCATTATTACTTTAATACAACTGATTAGTTTTCTTTTCATATTGACTCAATAGTAAAACCAACAGCAACTGCATCGCATTCGGGTTAAAATGGCACACGGCACTTGTATAGGTGATAAACCACCAACAACATGTTGCAACCTATCGTCTGTGCAAAAACCCAGCTAACGAAATAAAGCAAGTGTTCACATATTCATCCGCGAGACCACGAGCTCATTATCACAAATTTTGTTTAAACGATTTCAAACATTGTTTGCATTTTCCAAATATTCAATAGCTTCATCAAACGCATGTGGACGGACATAAAAATATTGAAATGATAAATAATCTAAGTAAATCTATTTTATAGATTACAACATTATCCCCGTGCACCCATACTCGTTGGGTAAAAATGTTCAGCTTGCAGATAGCGTAAACTTTAGGTATCTCTCAGTTGTACAACCAAATTGAACAACATATTAGTTAAATAGATGTTTTACTATATAACTTTGATAAAGCGAATGTATAAACAATTTCTGCGCTGCCGGTCCCGCGGTATTGGTGAAGCAATGCTTTTGGAACTCATTTACCCACGACGTGGACAAGTAAGGATCGAAACAGGGGATGTGCTAATGGTTTGAAAACAACAGGAATCATTGACACGTTACCTTATTTGCAGCGATCTGTTTTTCAATTGCTTCCGCCTCGTCAATTTTACCGACCCGTCGATAATATTCAGCCCATTCTGCACTATAATCTGGCTGTCCTCCGACTTGCTGCTGTTGCGGCTGTGCTTGTTGTTGAGGTGCTCCGGGTCCCGCGGCGTTCATCACTGTTTGACCTTGCACATTTTGATTAGCTTTTTGTGTTTGACATTTTTTTACAACATAACATAAAACAAAACAATACCAGATAGGACCAAGGGAAATGTGGGAGGCAATTTGCAAAGGTGAAAAATAGGAAACAAGAACAAAATATAGGAAACAAGGCATGGGCAAATTCGACGAAGAACGACGCATCACCGAATAAAAAAAAAAGAATTGTTACAATATGATAGGCAAATAATGATCAACATTAATGTCAGCCATTGGAAGAAGAAAGAAGTTTGTAGAGAAAACCAGATTAACACGTTGTTTAGATAGAGAGTGAAAGTTATTGATGGTTTCTGGATTCGATTTTTGTCTACGATTGGGGAACGAAATTACCTGCCATTGTTCCTTGGGCTGCCTGTCGTGCTTTCACCTGTTGCTCAATCATTTCCGCTTCTCGATGCATTCCCATTTGCCTTTGAAAATAGAAATGATCGATTCATTATGTTGAAAATAATCGCACGGCAATTTAACATCGGGTCGGTCTTTCTTACTTATAATACTCGATCCACTGTTGCGAGTAATCTGGCTGCGGTTGTTGCTGTTGTTGTGCTGCCGCTGCTGCAGCTGCTGCTGCGGCCGAAGCTGCGTTTACTTGGGCTGACTGCTGATGTTCCCAGCCACCCTGTGACTGATAGCCCCCTCCCCAACCACCCTGCTGGTAAGCGTTGGGACCTCCGCCACCGCCGCCGCCACCACCTGCGCCGTTGTTCTGGTACTGATTGACCGGCACGGACGTGGAACTAACGTACGCCATGTTAATCTCCATATTGATTTTATCTTGAATCAATCGCTTTGCTTCGTCCACCTGATGCTGCTCGCCCTTACAGGTAAATGTTTTCTCCGTTGTCTGATTTTGAGACGCCTTTCGGTCCATCTCCGTGTGTGCACCGGACTGCTGATTGATCTGTTTAATCGTATCGCCACCACGTCCGATAATAATCTGCAACGCAAACAAAAACATCAGCACTCACGTTAGCTATGAACCCCCGCGTTCTTTTCATGAGCAAGCCCCAATCACTCTACTTACGCCACATTTCGATACCGGTACAGTGAAGGTGTACTCCAGCCGTGTCACCTGTGGCCCGTTGTAATTATTGTAGTTATTATCCTGATTTGGGTTACCTCCCATTCCACCGCGTCCATGACCACCGTCACCACCTCCGCCACCTCCGCGACCTCCTCCACCGCCCTGCTGCTCACGGCGCAGCACACTGTCGATCAGATCCTCGATCATGCGTTTGCCTTCCTCTACTTGTGCTTTCGATCCTTGCACAATGCATCGCCGATCGCCTGGACCGTCGCCACGGCTCTGCATAAACTGCAACTTGCAACCCGATTCACCCTGAATCTTCTTGATCATCTCGCCACCCTTGCCAATCACCACACCGACGGCCGCCTTCGGAACGAACACTTCCGCCTGTTCGGCTCCATTCATGTTCGGTCGCTGCGAATACGCATCCTTCTCCTGGATCAACTCATACACCAGTTGTTTCGCCTGTTCCACCTTCTGCGGGTCGCCTGATATACGAAGTGGTTTCTCCATCTCTTGGCCAGGCCCGTCCTGAATGATCACCATCTTGGCGCCCGTCTTTTCCTGCAGCTGCTTGATCGTTTCACCACCCTTACCAATGATCAGACCCACTTTCGATCCAGGAATCATCATCTCCTGGTACGTGCCGAAGCCGCCGCCGCCACCTCCTCCACGGCCCCCACCACCACCGCCGCCGCCACCACCACCACCACCCTGACCCGGGTGATTGCCATTGTCCATAGGACCGTGGTTTACCATCTTGCTGATTAGTTCGCGCACTCGCTGGTTCGGGTCCTGCGATCCACCGCCTCCGGGAGCGTTAGGAGCGTTGAAGTTGTTCTGGTTGTTGCTGCTGTTGTTCTGCGACAGACGGGCGGCTACTGCTGCAGCTTGGGCGGCGGCTTGCATCGCAGCCTGACTCATGCCAGTAGGCGAGCTTGCATTATTGTAATCAGACTGTCCACCGAACTTTTTCAATTCTGGCCCCGAATCGTGATCGTCGTGCGGTCTCTTCACTGGTTGGTGCGGCTGCTGCTGCTGCTGGTGACCACCCGGGTGTATCTTAGCGGCAATCTATAATCACAATTGAGCAAAACTCTTGTAAGTTCCAAATTTGCAGTAAAAAAAAACATTTTCCTGCTGCATTGAAACAGAAAATATAAAAACTTTCTCATACACTCCTACATTTTGACTTTTTAACGAATATCTAATCACACCTAAAGCTAGTTTCGATCTCGTGGTCAGCGGGAGTTGACAGGTACCGGCAAAATACCAATTAACACCTTTCTAATGGCGCGACATAAATCCTGCTCATCATTTTCTCTTTCTCTATACGTGATACCTCTCTTATAAATATGCTAATTTTGTGAAGCATTAATACCACGATTCCGGTACGTCTTGCTAGTAAACGCATACACGCACATGCTCACAATACGTACCAACGTACGTCTGTGGTTACTTAGTGACAGACGCGTAAATTTCTAGACGGAATTTCTGTAACCAATACAGAAACAAACAGCAGCAGTCACGGATATCAGATAAAATCAGAGGATGTTGAAAATCGTTGCACAAAAGGATACTCCCTATTATCGAACTTGTTCAAGCGGTCAGTCTTAACGAATAGACAATAACCGCAAATAAGGACATTGATTCCCATAGAAAAGTGTAGCTTACAATAAAAAGGAATATTGTTCACCTGAAACTATTGTCCGGACACACACACACACACACACACACACACACAAACACATTTATAAACAAATACAAGCACTGTACAACCCTTTCCCTTGTTTTACTTTTAGATGTTTTGCCGGGTGCGAATGAGAAGGGATATCAAAATTCTACTTTCGATGTAGCTGGATCAAATAATATCCAAAGCCAACTAAAGAAAAGAAATTCTGATCACCACGCTTAACATTACGCAAATGTGTGCTTTGATGTTTGCCTATGTCCTTTCAACCGCACAACCATTTCGCGAATTTAAAGGAACTTCTTCTTCTTTTTTGTGGCTACATCCAACAGGGGTGCCTCCATTTTTTAATGGTACAAGGATGCCGTGCTAATGTATACTTCTGATTCAAAATTATCCTTCACACGGCTTTGTATGTATCTAATTTTTTAAGCACGAAAAAAGAAACGAATACGGTGACACGAAAATGATACGGCTGTGATTAAGAAAAACGACAGAAAACGAAAACATCGATTCTACGTGTGTGAAGTGCGAAAGTTTTTCGCATTTTTCAGACGATGAAAAACACTACACCGCGCAGCGACACGCACAAACACACAAACCACAGCAAATAATATACCGACAGCCAGCAGAGAGAGAGAAAACAGATCGCAGCAACGCAGTGCTCTGTGCGTAAGAACGAATAGAACACAGCAAGCTACAACACCATGTTGGAAACCGTTCTTTATCGATTTTCCCTTCCTTATTTCCCGGGAATGCCGCTTGCTCCTGCCCTTCGGGGTTACCTTGCTCACCGCACACTTTGCCCAACAATATCCATAAACAGAGCGCACGCATACACTACGACGGCGTTCGGCATACTGTTCACGCACACCCAGAAAATATGACGCACATCCAAACGCGTGTACCGTGCGAATGACATACAGTATGCAGTTCGCGAAAGGGTGCACTGAAACTGTGTGTGTGAGCGGTCAAACGGCCGCCATTTTCACGAGTGCGTGTGTAACCGGGGAACTGTGAAAAGGGAATGATGGTTTTCGCCGACGCCAACTACGAATGGAAAAAGTTCCAGAAAATTGGGATTTTCTTCATTTCTCTCTGGTAGCAAAGGAAAACAGTTTTCCGAAGCTATTGTTAACATACAATCGAATGTTCCATGCTTC
This sequence comes from Anopheles rivulorum, assembly GCA_018908115.1. Classification (NCBI taxonomy): domain Eukaryota; kingdom Metazoa; phylum Arthropoda; class Insecta; order Diptera; family Culicidae; genus Anopheles; species Anopheles rivulorum. The sequence continues at coordinate 7,093,322 of STHB01000011.1, forward strand.
GTGATTACATTTTCTAGTTTCCCTTCAGATTGTGTATTGCGGTACACACACGCCCTTCCAACTAATCGACTACGTCTTCTACATCTTCCTTAGCGTACCCCTTCCCGTTTTACTCACTTGTTTGGCTCTCTGTAAAGCGGCTGCAAATGCTGACGATTGACTAAAATTTTGCGAGTTCTGGTTGGAATAATCACTCATTATTAAAAGAAATGAACCGATAAAGTAAAAACGTTCGCTCCACACTGCTCCACCCGCAAGTCAACACCGAATGTACAACCCGGGGACGACTTTAAAACTCGCGCTCCACGCCCGTCTTCTTTATGTATGCTGCTGCTGGCGCCGCTGCTTAATGCTGCTCAATAACCGCCGAGCGAAATGGGTAGAGGTGGACGACCCTCAGAGCCGAGGGGCTGTACTAGCTTTTTCCTCGAGCGGTCCTTTAATATTCTTCGCGCGTCTTGTCTATTCCACTTGCCCCGCCGTTGCGTCACTTCCAACCAGGACGATGTTCCACGCACGCTTCTCTTTCCCACACGAGAATCCAGCTACCTCTGGTTGGAAGCAATCCTTCCCGTTGTGTGTGTTGGCGTCGTTTTTACACACTGTCCACCGGGGAAGATTCAGTGTGTTCGTGTGTGTCGGTTGATGGTATGTGACCACAGGAGTTTTCGTGGGACTTTGCAAGACGTTTTCTTGTTTCTGATTATTTCCCTTCTTTCAATTCGCTTTCTCGTTCTATCTCTCCCTGTCACTCGCTTTCTCTTTCTCTCTCGCGTGTGTCTCTATGAAGAGGCTGTTGTTGCTGTTGCTGGCTAGAATCTTCCTTCACCCACTGGTGAAATTGGGCACAATTTTGTTTTATTCGCTTTTCCGGCCTTCCGTTGCTTTTGCTTTCTAGGCTACGCTTTCCCACAAACAAGTGGCGCGAGTCTCATTATTCCGAACACGCGATTTTTCAAGCGGGGAAAATAAGGGCGGCGGTGACACGGAAAACGGAAAATCGAACGGGCCGGCACACAACTTGAAATGCACTTTATGTAAGGTTGGTTGTATTTTTGTTAAATAGGACGAAATTATAAAACTAAAGAAAAAGGATCTATGTTGCTACTAGGCACGAATAGAAAGCTTTTTCCGCACATCACACAGGCACACGTCTTCCTTCGCACGAGATCAAATGTCAAATCCCGGGGTGTAGCCACGGAGTTCGCACGAATACCAGGCTGCTAAATAACAGCATCTGCTGACAGCCGTTGGCGTAATGACGTTTAGTTTTGCGTGCGCAAGGAAATCACTTTGAATTTCCGCACTTTTCATCTCTATTTCCAACAGGAAACTGCTTATCAATTCATCAAAAATTACAATACTATCGATGCATTAGAAATAACTGAAATGTTCTAGCCAAATAGCAGCATTAATGGATTTGTTGAAAAAATACATTGAAACCCTTGCGTCAATCAGCCCAACATCCAAATAATCCAAGGTGCACTGTATGTCCAGCACTGGACAAAGTCCTATGCAGAGACGAAGATTTTTTTATTTCTACAAATTAGGTAGCATGGTACCTTATTTGCTTATTTGATTTCTACAGCGAATAAAAAACAAGTTAATTTCAATGGATTATGGATTATCCATAACCTAATATTAAAAACTAGATATCAAAAATCCAGCATTCAGTATTTATAAACCTTGTGCTTCATTGGCTCACAGCTTGTTTACATTCACCTTCGCTATTTGAACTCTGTTTTGCTGAACCAAAAAATCATCGTTATAATAAACTATTAAACGCTTTTACCTTACAACCACTATAAAATGTTATGGAATGAAAGGTAGTGTTATCGGGTCGTAAATAACGGGGAAAACAATTAAACGCTGAGATAGGAATTGCCACGTGGGTTGAATGCCGTGGAAAATTTCCGATAGTTCAAGCTCACATACTGCACATACTGTACATTAATCAATTGTGATCAGGCTTAAGCTGATAAAAGATTTAATAGATTATTTAGTACAACTGAAAAGACAAATTTTAAATGAACGATTAAAACGGTTCTATTATGTATCGAGAACATCTAGAAAGTTTATTATGAATAGCTCCCAAAATTATGCTCGACGACCTAATTTTGCTTTGCACTAACGCTTCCTCTCATGTTCTCGTTTTGAGCTCTGGTTCCATTCGAATACAAAATATTTATCCTCGCCTGACGACTTTTCCATCATGAATTCTACTCTGTACTGAACAGAAGTAATAACATAACACGTGTTTTATCCCATCTAATTGTCACGCAACTCCAAAATGTGTCTAGCTTGTATGAAACACAAAAAAGAATCGTACAACATTTTGCAAAAAACAAATCTGCATGCACGTGCACATAAAAGGAGAACCGAGCATAGTAGTATTTATGGCGAAATAATACACTCACGCTCACCACTAGCATGCCACTAAACTGGTTATCGATAAGAGTGTGTCCATGTGTTTACTCAACGGTTGTTACATTTATTACACTAATCATTTAAACTTTCCACACTACATCCACCTACGTTACTCACTTCTACCAGTCGTCCTTTGAATGGAAAACTGTGCAGAGAAGCAGAGTCAAACCAAATGCGCACCGTACAACTAAAACATGCTCGTTTCTTGAAATTTATATGAATTTTGACATTATCTAAAACCCTCTCGTCCCTTCTATGTCTGCACATATATATATATATATGTATGTGTGTGTGTGTGTTGTTGTTGTTCTTTGATTACCATCCGTTGTCTTATGCGCGCTATTTTTCGTGAATCGGTTGGTTCGTTTTTCAAATGTTTTGCTCCTTCGCCTAACCATTATTAAAGCCTTAATAAACTCTTGTATCTTTATCGAAACGTTTGATTCGCTCGGGACAGTGTACTTTCTTTGTCGATTCTCTGTCCTAAAATGTATATTTGTTTTCACTTTCCGTCTGAACTTTCCTGTGTGCATACTCTGTTTAAAGTGCAGTACTACTGCCGACTATAGAAAAGGCTACCTAATTGATGTCTCCGATGCTCTCTTTCTTCACCCTTGCCTTGGTACACCAGTAAAGCGTGTATCATGCATTCTGCATTCTAGTGAAGCTTTGTCCAGCATGCGAATGTTCTTTTTGTGTGCAAAATATAGAAGGGACTCGTCCTCGCGCAAGGAAATTCCTCTCGATTCGACTAACTCCGTCTCGGTCAACGGTGCTGCTTCCCTACGTTCTATTACTCAGATACTCGTCCTAATCTGTGTCTCCGTGCGCGTCCCTAATAGAGTTTTTGTTTGTTTGTGTCCCACCTTTTTCTCTAGATAATAGTTGTATTTGTTACTCTGTGTTGCATTTATGTATATATATCTAAACGACAATATGCTGCGAACTGTACGTTCTCCGGGGCTCCTCTCCTGTGCTGTACATACCATGCCCATTCCTTCCTTCCCTTCATCTGCTGCCATCCGCACATGCAATCTGCATCATATCGGTCGCTTTTATGATAACCATTTAAAGAAGAAAAACATACGACACGTCTGCCTTCATTGCTGCTGCCCTGCAGACTTTACGTCGAAATAAGCTGCAAATGATGCGAATGCCAGTAAAATTAACTATCTCGCAGTGCACAGCACACCCATCAACTACTTACAGATTTGACTGTTGCCTTGATGAAATCCTTTTTACGCGACAAATCGTGCTCCGGATACTTTGCGTATACCTTCTTGCACACGGTTTTCATCGTGATCTCTTCAAGGTTCGCTTCTTCCAGGATCTCTTTCAGGTATTCTTTGATATCGTCATCCTACGGGTAAGTTTAGAACGTGCGTTAGCATTCCAAGCCATCACAAGATCACACAAACTGCAAGAAAACCACTTACGCTCGGTGGTGCTGCCGCATCGCTTTCTTTATCTTGTTTAGCCTTCTTGACCAACGGTTTCTCATCCTCCGATTCGTTGTCATCCAACTCAGGTTCCTCTTCTTCCTCCTCTTCCTCCTCGTCCTCCTCTTCGTCGTCTTCCCCGGACGAGTCGCGGCCACGTCCTCCTCTTCGCGACTTTTTGGCGCTATTTACCGCTGCTGCTCGTTTCGGTTGACCCCTTCCTACAACAGCAGAAGGAGAGTTATTCTTTTGCGAAAGTGTCACCAACTAAACTGGTACATACCCTTAGCTGGGCTTGAATTTTTAGCCTTATTATTGGCTACAGCAACAGACCCACGGCCACTACTTTTGGTAACCGATTTCCGCTTCGGTTGGTCGCTATCCTCACTGTCGATTTCCTCTTCCGATTCTTCTTCTTCACTCTCAGTTTCTGCTTTTCGCTTGCGTCCCCGGCCACGGAGCGACTGTCGGGAACCGGCAGCGGCACTTGGTCGACCACGTCCACGGACCGGTGTTGCCTTCTTTTTTCGTCGATCATCCTGTTTTTGCGTAAAAAGAGAAACAGTGAAACGTTATCAGTGAAAAGATTCGATTAATTCATCATAAATTGCCAACAAACCTCGCTGAAATCATCATCGCTGGCACTTTCCTCCGATTCATCATCGCTGTAGCGCTTTCGCACGTTTCGAGCCGAGGTTCGGCTACCACGCGCCGGTGCGCGGGATGATCTTCGTTTGCCCGCATCCGAGTCTGACCCGGCAGAAGGATTATACTAACACCAAAAAGAACGTTATTATGTGTTAACCAATATATATTAGCTTCCGTATAGTGCATTGCAACTTACATCAGATCCGCTGTCCGAACCTCGACGAGCACGTCGTCCACGGCCCACCTTAACGGTCTCCTCCTCTTCCTCCTCCGAGGTAGAGTAATCTACGTATAAGGAATTATCTAGAGTAATTATCAAGCCAAAGAACGAGAAAATAAAAATATACATATAACTGGAGCTAAACAGAACAGAAAGAAAGGAGCGTTCATACATTAGCAAGCATGCAATCTAATCATTCGATAACTACTGGTTTCGTTAGAATCCTAACCATTACACAACCATGCCAACTAATTAGCTTTTAGAATAGTGTTTGAAGAAAAGGCTACATTCTACCACACGTGCAACATTGTGTTTCCAGTTCCAACCATACCTTGGTAACCACGACCAGCAGTCGAACGTTTCGGACGCCCGCTGGTAGATTTGGCCGAATCCCTGCCACGGGTTGGCGCCGCACCACGCTTTGACGGAGTTTTCTTCTTTGGTGCCTCCTCTTCCTCGCTCATCTCTTCATCTTCCTTCTCTTCCTCTTCGTCCTCCTCTTCCTCCTCTTCGCCCATCTCTTCAGGCAGCTCTTCGTCACCGTCCGGTTTCTGCAGAAAGGTGCAAATCCGTTCCACCAACTCCTCCTTGCTGCCCTTCTTCTCCAGCGCAAGTATTTCCGCGACCTGGGCAAGCTTTTTCACGTCCAGCTTCCCTGTAGTCAAAACGCGGCTTCGGTACGTAGCCGAATTTGGCTTAAAATCGAACCCGCCAAACTTGCGCAGATTGCGCCGCAGCACCATCGTCTTGGCCGTTTCGTCGTACAGTACTGTGTGAAGCGTTTGCAGATCTTCCACCTTTGCCTTCGTGATGTTTGCATCGATCAGCGCAATCGAACCGAGACGTTTGCCAGACGGTTGATACTCATCTTCCGCATCGTCCGCATCCTCATCGTCTGCCGGCTTTTTGGCGCCATTTCGATTTTTTCCTTTGGCTTCCGGTTCAACCGGTGCCTTTGGTTTGTCTGCACTCCCATTATCCCGACCGGTCGTGCCTTCCACTTTACCGTCAACATCGTCCGCGATGGAATTACCATCAGCTTTGGATTCATCGTCACCTGTTGGAAAACAAACGGATAATTATTAATCTACCTGCCCAGGACCGTACCGCGCTGCTAAAATACCACTTTTCTCGTCGGTTTTCTTGGATTGGACTTTTGTTTCGCTCGCTTCCGTCGCTTCTGGCTTCTTATCAGCACCGGTTCCAGTGCTATCGGCTTTGCTGGCACTGCTGTCCTCGGATGCTTTTGCCGACTTTACGTTGCCCTTGTCGTCCTCACGTTCTTCTGCCTAGACTCCATGCACCGGTAGAAGTGATGCCAACAGCGCATGGTTTGCAGGATAACAAATATAAAACAAATAAACCGAAATGCACACGATTAAACCGACACATAAACACAGCTAGCAAAGTGCTTCTTCTTAAAACCCAAGCGTCCCAAGCGTTCAATCACAAGCTTTCACCGAAATAAACATCGCGAGCAAAATATATATTCTCCATGGGAACACAACAAATGGAGCGGCAAGACTGTACCGATCTGGTCGGTCGGTTACTTAATCGTACACATAGCATCACAGTGTGCCATGACTACACCTGGAAAAATGGCTATCGTCGTGGCGTTTGACATACATTTTCAAACCCCCGTCATCTAATCCAGCGGTGCATTCGGGTTTTTTTGTGCTGCAAACTAGGCAGCATAAAAATGTGACACGGGCACAATTCCTCAACTGTGATCCCTGTCGCCCTTTGCAACCGTTTTCTCCAGATGGAAAACGACCGTTCCGCTACTTTACAGCCTCTATATCGTGTCGTGTGGATGCACAACACACGCTAATAAATAGTTGCCCTCTCTCCTTCGCTTCACCACTACACACATCGCCCCCTTCTTCTTGCTCCTTCGCACAAACGCGGCAAAGCAACCAACGACATTGCGAGAAAACAAACACAACGCCATTTGGAGAAAGCGAGAAGCAACGAGCGAGAGAGAGTTTGATGCGTTGGGAGCGGCGGAAAAGTTGTACACGAACGATCCGGAAAACCACCAAAACTAGGATGCACTATAATTTTCCACCACCGGCACTAACACGCCGAATATCGGCTTTATATGATGGCCTGTATCGTGCACTAGCGTTTGCAGCAAGGTTTAATGCTTGATTTCCGGGATAACACGTACCATTTTCGATAATTTCTTCTCTTCATCGGCGGCGTTTGCCGACATGTTTTAGCAAACTCAAGGTAAATAAAAGACGGGTTGGGTCAACGCAGCTTTTTTGCTCGAGTCGGCCATGTTGGCTTGGTGGTTTGACATTCGCAAAACCCTGTACAACCAGGCTGCTTCAATCGAAATGTGAGAATGCACCAATGTTAATAAATTAAAAAACAACTCAAAGTTACATAAATAAATAATGGTAATGTTTCAGGCAAAGATGTTCCACAAAACATGCATTTATGTTGCTGTTTATTTTACTCATATATGTATGTTCTACTCATTTGTAGCTGCAACTGCAGTTATGTATAAATTCTATGTTCGAAAAATAAAACAGTCAAACTGATTGCTGTCAACGGTTTGCATTTGCGTTTACGGCGCGCGAAACCTCAGCAAAGTCCTTGCATTATTTGTCGTTTATGTTTTCTTTCGCACCATAGGATATTTACTGCAGCAATCATGGGAATTAAAGGACTTTCACAGTTGATCGCTGATGTTGCTCCGTTTGCGGTGAAGGAGGGAGAAATCAAGCAATTTTTTGGCAAGTTTTTCCACGCTTTTGGTAGCATTGTGCCTAAATAGCGTCTAAACGCTTGTTTGTGTGTTTATTTTTTTTGCAGGAAGAAAAGTTGCCATCGATGCGTCCATGTGTCTTTACCAATTTCTGATTGCTGTGCGTGCTGAAGGAGCGCAACTCACGTCGGTGGACGGAGAAACGACCTCACATCTGATGGGCACGTTCTACCGTACTATTCGGTTGCTGGAGAACGGCATCAAGCCGGTGTACGTGTTCGACGGAAAGCCTCCGGATCTGAAGTCTGGTGAGCTGAACAAACGTACGGAACGACGCGAAGAGGCCCAGAAAGCTTTGGATAAGGCGACGGAAGCTGGTGCGGTTGAAGATATCGAAAAATTCAATCGGCGACTTGTGAAAGTTACGAAGCAGCATGCAAACGAGGCTAAGGAACTGCTGCGTCTGATGGGCGTCCCGTACGTAGAAGCGCCCTGTGAAGCAGAAGCTCAATGTGCCGCATTGGTTCGCGCTGGGAAGGTGTATGCGACGGCAACCGAAGATATGGACGCACTGACGTTCGGCTCATCAATCCTGCTGCGACATCTGACGTTTAGCGAAGCACGGAAGATGCCCGTCCAGGAGTTTAACTACGAAAAGGTGCTGAAAGGTTTCGAGCTGTCGCAGGACGAATTTATCGATCTGTGCATTCTGCTCGGATGCGACTACTGCGACACTATTCGCGGTATCGGTCCGAAGAAAGCCATCGAACTGATCAATAAGCATCGCTCGATCGAGACGATTCTTGAACATCTCGACACACAGAAGTACATCGTGCCGGAAGACTGGAACTATCAGCAAGCCCGTCGGCTTTTCAAGGAACCAGAGGTGCAAGATCCGGAAGCCGTTGAGCTTAAGTGGTCCGAACCGGATGAGGAAGGATTGGTCAAGTTCATGTGCGGCGATCGTCAGTTTAATGAAGAACGCATACGGGGTGGAGCGAAAAAAATACTGAAAACGAAAAACACGGCCACACAAGGCAGGTTGGACTCGTTCTTCAAGGTGTTACCATCGACCGGTACGCCCAAACGGAAAGTGGATGAGAAAAAACCACTTGTCGGTTCGTCAGCAAAGAAAGCCAAGACCGGCGGTGCTACTAGAGGAAGAAAGCCTAAGTAAATACAAGTGTTGTTTCCCTTACCGAGCACCGATCGATTGCTATTAGGCAGTATGTTTTAAATATATGAGCTATTTTAGGAATTGTTCTTTCCTCTTACTATTGACTTCATTTTCCTATTATCAAGTCCAACTTCGTGAGGCGTTTAGTGGTAAACTTTATTCCATCAAAGGTTGGAAGTATTTACGACAGTAGAAAAGCTTATCGTACTCAGTGTTGTGATCAGCACATGTACTGTTTGGCTAGCGATCGAAGAAAGCGATTTTTCCGCACGGCAGCCGCTTCTCGCTTTATTTCCTCGTTGTTGTTAGCGTTCAATTCTAGCTGACCGATGAAGGAGACCTGGACAAGTGGAAGTTTCACGCACAAATTAGTATTATTTAACATTTCAATAACGCGACAGCCCACATACAACCTACCGCCTGGAGTCGCCTCTTGTGTTCGCCCTTCTTGTAATGCCAATTTACAATATATTCCAGCAGCGTCGAATCCCAGATGCAGCTGTAGTACGAATCCATCGCATCCGAGGAGCTGGCAGACTTTTCGCTGATACTTTTAAACGCCAACCCGTAATCGGTTTCGTCGAAGAACTGACACAGTACTGCTGCCTGCACGAAGCAACCGAGATTGGTGCTACACTTCACCATGCGCCGGATAAGAAAGTCGTCAAAAAGTGGCCGCTGAAGATGCACGGTACAGTATTCCGTGCCAGAGATTAAAGCCGTCACGTAATAGCGCATGGCCGCCTCGAAGTTGTTCGCAACAAACTCTACATCGCCTTTCAGCTTCAACCAGGGAATGTTGTTCGGGTAGTAACGAAGTGCTTGGTTCAGCAAAAGGTTCAGCGCTTCCGTGACCAGCTTAATGTTGTAGATGGAAGTGCTGCGAAGGAAAGGAAAGCGAGAACACGTGATGAAAAGTGATTGACATTCAAAGTAATCTTCCTGCATTTCCTACTTGTTCACGTTCGATGGCCACAAGAACATATATTCGGCATTCATTTCTGCATTCACTTCGTCGCGCAGTATGTTGTGTAGCTTGGTCAGCAGCGATAGCAGGATCGAAATGACGAGCGGTTCACGTAGCTTCCCGATCAGTAGCACTAGTGGACTGTCCGGCGGTAGCTGCCGCTGACGCGAACCGGGTGGATTGAGGAACATTGGCAGTATCATCTCCCACGCTTCGCGGTTCGTTTTCTTCGTCCCTTTAAATTTCTCAATGTCCAGAAATGCTTGCGTGATGGCCGAACATAGTTCGACCCCCGGGAACCGTTTGTCCGCCGTGATAAGCAATGCGTTCCATTCGTTCAAATTCAACAACAGTGCGGCACAGTGTTCGAGCACCTTTGCATGAGGCATCAGATCATTAGTGGTGGAAGCGATGGCCGCATTCAGACATTGCTTGCAGTTACGTACGAGCTGTGCCTGATCGACTGGTTTTCGGGGCCATTCTTCGAGCACCTGTTGAATCTGTACGAGCAGTCCCTCCCAGGAGACCATCTTCCCTAGCTTGGCTACGAGCGGGTTCCCTGCTAGTTCTGGTCGTTGTGTTTCGTTTTTCAACACGGTTAGCAGTGTGATCGCGGTCGCATAATCTTTTCGAGCCGTCAGTTCTTTTGCCTTTCCGATGAGAATGTACGCAAAGTCTTGAAGAAATCCACGCTGCAGTGGAATCAGTATTTGCTCCAATGGATAAGGAATCGTCCAGCTAGGATTGATTGTAAACAACGGTTTCGAAGGGTTGGTGCCGGCAATTTTCACCAGTAGCTTTCGGACAGCGTTCGCCGAGGTACACGAGATAAGCTGTCGTTCAAGCTGACCCACCTCTAGCCTAGGATCTGGAATTGGATCGTAACGAGATATTGAAAGTTTCGTAAATTCGCCACCGATGGTCAGTCTTGTTACTTACTCTTCGTCTCCGGTATCACCCAATCGTTCTGCAAAGCGATACCACCCAGCTGCGTTTCCGGCTGAGTACGTTGGGCCCGAAAGTCCTTCAGCTCCTGTAGGGACACTACCTTTGAGTAGGTTTGCACGAACGCCTCAAAGGTAGAACCCAGCTCGGCACCGTACAGTGTAATGATTTTGTAGAAATACTGCTTCAACAGGCCACGTTCCTCCATGGAAAACTGGTCGTACTGTTCGTCCGCGTACTGGAACAGTGATTCGATCAGTTTTGGCTGCTGATTTTTGTACTTCTGCATCGCTACGTTGCAGCTGAGAATGTTCTCTCCGTCCATCACGTAGCGAATGATGTTCAGCGCGACAACAGCCAGCTCTAGTTCCTTCTGTTCGATCGGATTGCCGTCAGTGCTGCCGATGGCGTTGTATCCTTCGATGTTTAGTTCAAGCAGTTTGCGCTGTGTCATCGGGATCTCCTTGCGCAGGTTGTCCTCCTTCAGTATCATCACGATGTCGGAGTAGTGGTTGAGGATGGATTCGTGCAGACGCTGAAGCAACCCATCCGGTTCTCCGGTAACGCCGCACGCAAGCAGATAGCCTTGAAGGACATCCGCGTTAACAGTGCAATACGCGGGCGGAAGACCCGTCCGACCGATCTCTTCTCTTTGCCATTGGGCATAGTTTTCCTTGCACAGCAGCACGTTATGCCGTGCGAGTTCGTATTTCTGAACGTAAAGATAATACTGACACAGATCGTAATGGATTTGAGCCCTCAGTTCACACGGTTTAATCGCGATGGCCGAGTCGAACCGTTGCTGAGTGTTGTCTGAATTGGAATCCAGTGGAACGAATGATTCGTAGGTCAGTACACGAAACGCTTGAGGTTCCATGAGCACCTGATTTAAAAAATCGATGCTAAGCTGCGTTATGGGTTCTAGGGCCACAATAGAAGATTCATCGCGTAGTACAAATGTCGTCAAATCGGTTACCGTGGGACTAGATAGAAACAAAAGCCAAAGGTTTTGTACGTTTCTGTCAATCCATCAAATAACTATTGTACATACCCATGGTTGGAGTTTGATTTCATGTTCTTAATAACTGCCGCTCGAAGCACCTGCGCCCGCAACACCCACCGATGGTAGAGAGTAAGGGCAAAGTTGAACGAATGCTTTGAACCCTCCGAACCGATAAGTGCCGGATCTTGGAGAAGCGATGACGGAAGTGTTACCATTTTCCCAGCCGTTATGCTACACAAATCGGCCAACAATTGTATCTGCAGTGACACCGACAGTGTGCGTTCTAGCTTGTCTAGATCCCACCGCATGTAGGCGGCTACCTTTAGGGCAAGCACCTTTAAAGCGAGCTGTTTCTTGGTGTATTTCAGTCCATCCGATTTGTGGGACCCTTCTGGATCGGGCGGTGTTACATCGGTGGTTTGGCTTTGACCTTCCGGTGCTTTGGCGAGGAATTGTGTGATAAGGTCGGTGGGTGATGGATCTGTTTCGGGGGGAAAAGATGAAGTTTAGAGCAAAAGCCCGTTGAAACCTCACAGTCTTATTACGAGGGAAATGTAGCATGTAAACAACATACCTGGATTGGCTTTGCCTAGATGTTTGGTTAAAAGCGCTGGTTTCAAAAGAAATTCAAACCAAAGAATAGTTTCCTCCGAAAGTGGGACAATTCGTGGTTTTAGTAAGTCCATTTTTATAACTGCAAACTGTTTTAGCAGTTATGTTTATCGAAAATTGCACACAAAAACAGCGGACCGAAAACAAAAGGCCGGCAGGACTTGTTTTCATACCAAACTGAACTGTCAGTTTGTGTAGGCGACAGCACAGCACGACAAGAAAGAAGAAGAAGAAAGCTTCTCGAGTATGCAAGCGACCACTGTGCGTAGCAAATTCGATGCACATTAAGATGCCTCTACACGGAAGCAAGAGTACAATTGCACAGGGACTTACTGGAAGGATTTATATTAAAAATATCGAAAATACCACTACATAATATATATAACAACACGTCATATGTTATATAATGCAAATTATTATGCTCTCTAGACTTTAAAAAAACCCATTCAAAATCCAGATTGCATACATTTAGGGGTTGCTCACGCAGAACTTGTCATTTTACTACTACTAACGATTGATACACAACGCCGTTGCCCCAATAAGACGGTTTATTTAGTTAATTTGCTTTTATTTTACATATTCTTTCACATACATTTACAGCTTATACAGCAATTACACATTAGCTCTATACTAAGGCTTAACATGACTATAATACAACTGAAACGGATTAGGATTGGAACAAGTTTCTTCTCAAGGGTTAATGACAGTCGCAATATAACTTTAAAATCATTAGCTTTTATGTACGAATTGTCCATTCGTCCATTCTCTGATCTACTTAATAAAAAGTAAGAGAGAAAAAAGGGATATTTAATTCACTACAAATACTCACTCTGTGAGTCTGTTTGTCGAGCAAATGTGTCAGCAGTTTTGAGACCGAAACATCAAAAGACACACTACTAACTTAATCCTTTGCTAACATATTCAATTTTACCTTACATTTGAACGATTAAATGACGACTTTTACTTTGGTATTTCTAATTCCATCCTGGCGCATTTTACTCGTCTAATTGAAGCGTAAACCTAACTCAACGCTTTTAAGCTGTGTGTTGAAAATGTACAAACAAGCTATTGCTAGTGTTACATTTATGAGGCGTTCTAGCAAATGAGTCTGGCAAACGAATCATTTTGAGAACAGAGACAGTTTACAAGCCATACAAATAAGTCCTAACCATGGGACATTAAAATAAGCCGAGAGTCAAGCATAGAGCAGAGTTTTCGTGGACTTAAATCAAGCAACCTTTCAATGCCAGACGATGGTCAGCAGATTTAGTATAATAATATGACTGTCGTCGCCAAATCGCGCGTTTTGTGTGATGTGCTTTCTAAACGGAAACGATTCGAACGATATATCTTGTTGCTTTTCATCCAGAAGGAGAACACGGTAAGGATCAATAATACTAACGGTACAATAATAGGCCTCTTACACAATAGCAAGCAGTAGTGGCTAGTAAATAAATTAGAGAAAATTATGGTATTGGAGCTTACTGAGCTACATTCTTCTTGCAGAATGTGAGAAAGCAAGGGCGTGGGAATAGGGAGTGATTTATACTCGTCCTTGCAGACAAGGAAGAATCATAGGTCCAATAAGCGCGTGCAGAAAGGTAGTACAATAAATAAAACAAAGTTTCCGTAAGGTCGGTCAACTTATTCTCAAGTAACGATCTCCTCCTCCAACTAGAAGTCGCGGAGAGTCAGATTTTCTGCGACCCCACTTCGATCGTGATGGATGTGTCGATGTAATTCTCTAGTATGGCTAATGAAAGGTACCCGTACCAAACCGTCGATACAGTATTAATAGGACCAGCAGAAGAAGTTTCGTGCTGGACATCTGTTTGCCTGCCGTAGAGGTGTGGTCCGAAAACTCCATGAACAGATGATACGGACATTGGCTCGGCGCTTTTACGAACGTGTCAAAGACGGGATACTTAAAAATTTCTGACGCCTGTGGACGAGGAAAGGAATACACTTAGCACTTTTCGTTTACATTAATAACTTTCATTAACACTTACCACGGAGATGGAATCGCTCGAGACACGACAGAAAGTCATGTGTTTCCCGGTAAGGATGCTCTGCTCTACGCGTCTGGTGAACAAAGGCTCCGACCAGGGAAGTTGATTCAAGTGTGACAGAAAGGTACGATCGTGGAATTCGACCGGATCCGATATGATCAGCTTGTTCAATATCGACTCCTTGTACATGATGTCCTCCTCGTCAATGATGCTGTATTCTTTCGCATTTTGAAGCGCCTTTATTGCAAGTTGATTCTGCTCATCATCCACTTCACCTCCCGGGGCAAAGTTCGGAAACACGGTCGTAGGCAGCAGATCGAGAATGTTGCCATTGTATAGGAACAGATTTTCCACATCGGTCATGTTCATCGCGTAAAACTGAAACACGCCGAATGTTTCGAAGAACTCCTTTACCGGTGTCATACTGTAACAACCGGCAAGTTCAATTTTGGGGTAGTAAGTTATAAACGAAAGGCACATCTCTTGCTTGGTGGAGTACCCACCGAGTGTGGGACGTCGTCGGCCAACAGTCTGAAAGGGAAGAAAATATTTTAATCTATTTTGTATACGATTCAATTTTGCACATTGCATACTTCGTAGGCGCAATCGGTGATGAGATAATCACCCGGTAGAATATTCGTTTCATTTTCCAGCTGCCGGATTTGCTGGAAGTTATGGTTGTAGTTATCGTCCTCCACGATGCGTGGCAACTCTTTCCCATCCCGAACATGGCGCAACTTCATTTTTCTACCCGCCACATGTGAGTGCAGGGCCGCCGAAACAATGTTGATTCCTTCTGCCGGGAAAACGGCTCCAGTACACGACGGTCCACAGATACCGACGTTGCGATACAGCTTCTGTCCAGGTGGAATCATCTGCGTGTCGGACACGGACACTCCGGATATCATCATGCCGGCGTCATGCTTGCGGACGTGCCGCGTGTAGTGTATGCGAAACCCGGAATGGTCCAACACATGCTTCGCACGCGGATTGTCGTAGTGAACCTCGAGCATATAGTACTTCGGCGCACCCTTATCTCCGCCGATCGGGATCCCGATGTGTTCGGGAAGGAATTGACCTGATGCACCAACACCCCAGGTCGCTACCGGTGTAATGCACGAGTCCCAATCCCGAGGCGTTAGAAGATTGCTGTTGCACACTGCACCGCTGCTCTTTACCCACACGTCCCAAGAGTTTGGATCGGAGCCAGGGTAGGAATTGGTGGAACACTCGAACAGTGTCATGTGATGTACTAGCGGTTGTTTTGTTGAGCTGCAAGGGAACGGAAAAAGAAAATCGCATTAGTAATGGTACATTTGGAATGGGTTCTAACGAAAGCCAAACTACCGTACAGTGAAGTATTCAACGTAGAGTGTAACAGATTTGGAAACGTACACCAATTACCGCCAGTTACGAGATTGCTGTGTTTTAAATTAGTTTGCCTCACATGGACAAAATTACCATCCTGAACTTGACTCTGAGTTTCATTCCACACACAATTACAATGATCTGGGTGTGATGTCAGACATCAATCAAAATGTTAAAATATGACCTTCATTTACAGAGAGCCGCGCAAAATCGGATATCCTATTTCAATCACAGCTCCTATTCAACGGCCTTTGGCACAGGATTGCTAATTAAGCATACCGAAATGATGGGTTGATTAATTTAAATTCTGCTGGCTTTACGTACTGTGCAGTTTACGTCAGCTAGAGGAGATAATTCAATTTCGAATGTAGTAGAACCTACGTTAACGTAATAATACATGGACCAGGAGAGGAACTACTACGGATATGTTATATGAATCAAACGTGACACACGAAACGTTCTATTGTTATTTTGGGGCGAAATATGTGGCGTTCGATGTTTGATAATGAACAGTCCTATTCATCAACGGGTCTGTATATTTATCAGTTACCGTCATTACCCAATATCTGATGCATTCCATTTACATAGATTATTTAAAATGGCTAACCCTCGGCTTTGATAATTTGTATTATTGCTAATGATATCTCACTGCTCAGATTATTTAAAGCTGCTGAAAAGCGATATAAGTGCTTTGGATTTATCATTGAAACAGGTTCCAGCGTAGTTTAATCGGATGTCTACGGGCGTAAGGTTCGATAAGATTTTATTCGGAACGGTCATCCACATCGAAATGCATGCGCAAAATTTGGAAACAACCGAACCCGCCTGACCGTTCGGAATACGGCAAAACCTGCTCCAGATAACATCTTTACCAACCCCTCTCTGCAGGTGACAGCGGAAGCATTAACCGGCCGAGGCCGGGCACATTTTATACGTACGAAGGTAAACAAAGGATGGAATAGAGAAAGACCGATCAAACAAAACGATTCATCTTCACAAACACTGCCGACCTTCTTCGGATATTAAGGGTCCGCTAAATTTTAATTCACAGCCACGCATTAATACTGCTGTGTAGTACCAGTTTTCCGCGTCCAACACCTGTCGGGATGTTTGATTTACAGCTTAATTTGGTGAAAACGACTATGCTAATCCCTAAAAGTGTACGGAGAAATCGTTGGAGAATTGCTCTATTTTCAGGAACATTCCTACGAAACGTAACCAAGCTTAAAGATCTTGTTTTGCGATGAATTTGTAGATGGTGGAACATTCGCTAAAAGAAACTATTCATTCAAGCTTCCTATAATATCCCAATTTCCATGCTGTAGCGCACTATCATTTGGTGTATTATCTTTCAGTACATTTTACAAGACATGCTTGACATTGGAGCTGCTTCTAGTTGGCTATACGTTAGTGGTGAATATCTTTTCCTACCTTTCCTTCGTTAGCAGTGCCTCGTAACCGATAATGTGATGCTTTTCGCGCAGTGTCGGTGCCTTCAGAATTTTGCACCAGTACAACGTATCCATGCTGGTGTCGATGGAAACATTCTTCACCGTAACGTCCCATTGGCGAAGGTCGTCCCGCTGCAGTGCGTCCGCCGGTCGGCGAAACATTGGCCCTAGAAAGTGGATCGAGCGAACACCTCGGTTCTTACTGTGGTCCTTCAAACTTCCAGCAACCGGGTCTCGGTCACCGTACGACCAAAGTATCTTCATCGTATCCGACTGCAAGAAAATGGGAATAAAAAAATACACAAACGATTAATTTATGTGCAAAACGACGCAGAAAAACGATTAACATACGGTTGCAACAATGTGTTTCGGTTTGATACGTTTTCAAAATCATAGATGAATGTGTATGACATCCTTGGACAACAAAGTTTCTGACGCTGCAGGCATTACCATGGTGATTATGATGTGAAGTGGAAATTCTATACGTAACATGGCAGGTATGTCACCGCAGGCAAATCAAATTCTTGAATACAGAACGTTATCCCGTTAAGAGCATTCATTTGATAGAATGTCTTTTGTTACCATCGAACAGTTTTCTTCTCACTAGATAAGTTTCTGTCCTTTTCAAAGAAAATCTCACATCTGAAGTGTTGGACCAGAGTTTTGAATGGGGTAAGCGATGTAATTCTGCTCACTAGCAACATTTTAGCTAGGCACAAGAACCATCTTTTTCATGAGCAATTGAACACTTGCATAATACGTATCTGAAAGCCGTTAAAGAAAATTGAATTGGGGTATTGATGAATTTAAAGATGCATTATTTGTCTAATTAACGAACATAAATTACACCAGTCATGTTATCTTTATATCTTCACGAAGTTTGAGCTTGATGTTTGAATATATTATGTTCTAATCGAACTTACGCAGATGATTGTGTTTTAAGCAAACGTATTTGTTGTTCCTTAAAAAATAGTTCGTTTTCAGTAAAAGAAACTCTGTAAAGTAAATACTTTTGTGTTAAACTTCATTAACCGATAAAGATCGCACCATCATTGTAAACCTGTTGCCTTTTACGGCCTGTTTCTAAGTGTTTATTCGCGACACAGTGGTGATTACTTCTCGACCAGTAATGAAGTTTTTTTCAGAAGTATGAAGCGTGAGAACATTTCTATTATTGTGAGCAGGAGCATAAACAAGCAAAAAAAGAAACAAGTGACAAGTTTATAATTGAGGTGAATGGAATGGAAAACTTTTCTCAATTTTTCTCAACCTTTTTCTGACCTTTTTGGGTTTCTTTTACTTGTTGTGCATGTTACACGTTGGTTGTCTTCCCACCTTTTTTCTTTGTCAAATGGGGAAAGTTTTATTTTTATATTGTTACGTCAATGGTGATGGTCAAAAAAACAACTTCACTTTATCAGGCGACTACGAGTGAAGTTAAGGATACTAAAAATAGCTGCTCTTAGTACACTAGAAACCGTAGGGATTAGGATCTTGCTAGACAAATGGATTGAAACAATGTTACTGGTATTATTAAAACTATACATTGGCATTAAATATTGAACAATAAATAAAACAAATATTAGTTTTCATTTGTTTCGTGAAATATAATGTGGCTTAAAATTTATTTAATGCAACACTTTTAAATACATTCAAATATTTCGTATTTGAACAATTTAAATTTTGCACAAACTTATACATCTGACGGACATTTTCTCACTGGGAATATAAATTACCACTAAACGTGTGTGTTGAAAACGGACTAAATAGAGTTATAATAACATGTTGTTTCTCAACTAGTTCCCATTTGGGCATAATAAGACCATGCTTTAGAAGAGAACTATTAAATCCCAGAAGTATGCATAGAAAAACAAAACAAACGTAAAGAAACGAAAAGAAACGTTAAAAAGGGAATTTGCCTATGCTCACAATAGCGTTTCGTTGCTTACTTTTGCCTATCTTCCGGACAGTTTTTTTTTCTACAATAAAAATTCTTTGCACACAATAAGACCAAGTATTCGTAATCCTACATGCCGGATCTGGACACTTTGGCATTTTTAAAGTGCCAGGACTAGGTATGTAGGGGATTGCATCTATGCACATAGTGCTTAGTTTTTGCATGGTGAAGCAAATGCAAATGGTTGAACCCCTTCAAACGTGTCCTTCATTGTGTGTCTGTCGCAGCCATTGAATGGCTTTGGGAGTTTAGTGATAGCACTACCCTACACCAAGCAGGATAGTAGAATCACGGCCGTGGGCCATTGACGTTTAAGAGACAGAAGAAAAATGGACTGGTAATGCATGTATGGGAACAAATAAACGGATGTTTGCAATCGTGTTTGCAAAGTGCATTTGATATTGGCGTATGCAGTGTACGTCGTTGAAAAAAATGTTTATGTTCGAGTTGCACATGGTATCTTAAAATATTGTTAAATACTAAAATAAAGGAATTATTGTTTTTATTCATAAAGAACAGCCAGGCCGCATTGTTCGTGTAACTGATATGTTAACCACTCATTACGATAAACTATGGATATAAATGTAATTCAAACTCAAGTAAAAATGTACTTACACCAATGATCACATCATGAGGATCGCAAGTTTCAAGCGCCCGTCGAAAGGTGACGCTAGTGTGCGTAAGATTCTGAAAGCCGCTCTCGATGTGATAGTTCTGCGTATCATCCTGCACCGGCATATGATGGTTGTCTTTCGAACCGTGGCAATCCTGCAATGAAAAAGGAGCGACAAAAAAAACAATATATAAATATATTTTTCTACGGAAAACCAATCAAGGTCCGATTCCAACAGCAGTAGCATCCTTTTTCCTGGCGTTGATTAGATTATACATGCATCGGTGCGGTGTGCAATCAAAATTGCTTCCAGTAAGCATCGCACGAAATGTAAAGCAATGGACTGCGAATAATATTGGTGGTATACTCTATTTTCGATAGCTGGATGGAGATAATCTTTTTTTTTTCAATCAAAGCTGAAACTCGAATCGAAGAATCAGCATCATCGCCCAGCTTTGTGGAGTACGCAGTTTGGGTTTCCTAGAAAATGGCAAATTATAGTGGGGAAAATGTAGTTTTCCCTTTCGTCCCACATAAATGGAACGAGATTGTTAAGTACTTTCCCACGAAAAGGAAGGCTTTCGAAAGAAACAAAACTACTTTAAAGTACGCACTCTGTATTGTAAAGCACCTGTGCGTTTGTATTCCTCATGGCACAAAAAGGATGACGGATGGGTTGAGCAACACACGTCACACCATAAAACACCGGAAATATGAGGGATTTCCGGATCGGGGTCAAATGGAGGTAGGTCTTGTAACGACCATCCATACCGCCAGGGTCAGCAGGTTCGGTTTCGGTACCGTAATTAATTAGCAAACCAAATGGAGGTACCACCCCGTCAGTCGGGACCTGCAAGGTTTCCGGTAGCTATAATTAGTTTAATATTTACCGTTCATATCCTTCCTGTACGAGAGAACAAATGGTGTGAAGATGCGTACAAAGTTTTGGCTAAAATTATTCCGCAGCAAAGCATCTTTAAGCGGTGCAAAAAAGGCACTTTACGGTATTTAAGCTGTAGTCTAGCTTAAATAGTTAGAATCTTAGTGTTTTTGCTGGAAATTGACAATTTCCTACACTTGAAACTGCTCTCACAAGTTCAGTGTTAGCTCGTTGAAAGCTCATCTTCAAGTTGCAGAGCTTTCCTTTGCTTTTTCATCATTTGAAACCTTCCTACTGCAGTGGCGTGATCGTGACCGAGAGCATGATTTTCCATTCGAACCCTCAGGGTAAAAAATCGTGCCGTTTTTTTCCGATCGATACAAACAACAGCATAAAGTTTTCCAATAATTGTAGCATCGCGCCATCACTCTGCCGGTGGAATGGAATCCCAAGAAGTGAATCTGAGTGGGCAAGAAAAAAGCTTTAAAGTTTTCCCGTGCTGGTTGACAGTCGTTATGTTTTTCCTTTCCATTTGCAGTGGCAGGAAAAACAGTACGGCGCGTGTTCTGAGGGAGGAAAACGATTTGCTTTCTGTGTCTGGTTTCGCCGTTTGGCCATGGTGCGCTTACAGGAATTTAGTGATTTGCAGAATTCAACAAGTTTCCCAACCGGCGCTTGGTTGACATTTTGATTTTTCGTCATGCTTTTTTAGCTTTGCAGTCGAATAATTACAGTACTAAAAACTTTTTTAAGATAAAATGAATAAAACAATCAAAAGAGATATAGAAATACAATTTCTTTGTTCATATTTTGGCAGTCAGAACAATTTAAAGATGCTTTATTACAAAAAAACAATAAATTAGTATAGAACTTATACGTTTAGGGTTTACCCACTTTTTGTAAAACCATGAACACAACCATTTCCTACACCATCATCTTATTGACGTCATTTTATGAGACACATTATACAAAAAAAATCCCCAAATATGAGATGTGAGAAACTTTGGCAATTTTGTCCAAAAACACACAACAAACCACATAAAATAACACGATGCAACATGCCAGAAGCAACTTTGAATCCACACTTTTCGTGGCTCCATTTCAACAAGTATGTGTGTGTGTGAGAAATGCGAATGCCGAACCTATTCCGTGTTTCTATCGAGTTTTCGCTTTGGTGTTTCCGGTGCTTCCGATGAGGGTGGTGTCTTTTATCACCCGCAGGACGGTGGAAAACTTTCGCCAGGAGTGGAAAATAAATTTGTCTACCATAAAATATCAAACCTAGCATGAAGGTGTAGCACGATATCGCATGCAAAGAAATTCACTAAACACGATAGCGCTTCCTTCCTGGATTCGACGTTTATTTGATGGTGTTCCCATCCCGATTCGTTTACCAAAGTCACTGAATTACTTTATAACGAAGCAGAAATACTGTAACAGGCAGACGAATGCTCCCGCTGTGTTGTTCATTAGACTATTTTTAGAACCACATTTCATACGAAACCAAATTTACAAGAGTACCTATTTTAAAGAAGCCCGACATTAAAGCTTTTAAAGCTACGGTTGCATGTAGAAGATCAGTGCGGTTGCATTTTTCTGTTCACTGGTAAGACAGGAGACAGAAGGCACCATCATCTCGAATCGTCAAATATTCATAGAATTGTCTGCAAGCCTTTTCCGTCGATTGTCTTTTGTCGTTAGTTAGAAGGTTAGGTAGAATCTGTTGGTCGGTAATGGAAACGGGAATAGAAAGTTTGATATTTCATAGTTGGCCAATACCTCTTTTGGGGAAAATCAACATTTCCTACTATGGAAATGGTGAATTTCATACGAATCTAGATACGTGCCGAGCTTTCATTATTTAAAGGCCATCTAAAATATAAATAAGTAAGTACGGTAGGTGAAAGGCTGCGATGATCATGTTTCGTTTCTAAAATGAATTTTAAAAAGGGTAAATATTAGCAATGAGAGCGATTGAAATATTTGATATTTTAATACATAACGTCTGCTATTTTCTTTACAAAATAAAAGCAAATAAATGAATCATTTCGAAGGTAAAACAATCTCATTAAATAAAAAAAGAAATTTGACAATACGGCAAAGAAGCCGTATCATATTCAAAAATAAATAAATAAATAAAAAAAGAAATTTAAAGCGAATGTTTGTATTTACTTTCAGCAGACACACTCTAGTTACGGTTTCCAGGAAGTGGAGTATTTTACACAGCTTCCCGGGGGCATATTAACACACTGATCCAAATAGGTAATGGCAGAATTCAATTATAATTTTAACAGCGCTCTGCACTAGCCTGGCATCAGCGTTGGAGAAATAGTTTATTTTTTTGTGTAGCAAATATTACACGAAATGTTCGGGTTTGCAATGGATTAAGGGCAATAATTGCGAAACACCATCCGCTTTCGAATGCAATAATCTGCAATCGAGCAAATTGGATCAGATTCGGATTTTACCCATGTGTAATAGGGAGGGAAATGTTGCCGAAAACTCACCAGTGCCTGATGGACTTGTGCTTGTAATGAGTTTGGGAAATTGAATTGTTTTGCGTAAAATTAATTTGTGAGTTTTTGTTGTTGGATTCTAAAAAGCAATAAACCGAACACGTTTACATAATTACATAATTTTAGAGGAAGTTATAAAAAAAAAATTAAGGCGAAAATTACAACAGTCTAATATATTTTGTTTTTTTTTTCTTTTTTATTCAAGAGCCGTATCATATGACAAAAGATTGATTAATTTAAAACGAACAGTGCCACTATTTTTACTGAATTTTATATATTATTTGGCTTGCTTCCTAAAATTTTCTTTAGCTTAGTGGCAATTTAGCACACATTTTCGCCCTTGTCCTTGTCTTGTACAGTGAAATATTATATCCAGCTTTCAGCATTAAATAACCCTTTTCCGGATCCTTGCTTTTCCCACCATACCATCCCACCATAAAAAGGGATAACATTACCCGAAGCATCAACAGAATTCGCGCGATGGGTGGCAAGTTTGAAAAACAAATTAAGCCGGATTTCGGGAAGGAAGAAATCTGGCACAATCGACCAAAAATCATCCATTTTGCGGATGCGGTTTCCTGCGCTAGCTGCTTCGTTTCCAATCAATCGCCGTTCGTTCTTTACAGCTCAATCGAACTTTTTCGCTGGCGGATTGTTTTTTTTTTTGGAGGGAAATAAGGGTGGAGTGAGAAAAGAAGAAATGAACTCAAGGATGAAACCGGAAGTCGAGCATAAATAACCAAGCTTACACTTATGGTGCGGAACACACACAGGCGGGTGTGCGATTTCAGTGCTAAAAGGAAAACTATCCGGATGAGGGAAAAAGTTTCTCTAATGGAGTTATTTTCCGACTTGAAAAGTGTTCAACATTTTTCGGTTCGTCTTTTCGCCGGACCATTTTAACCGGGTCAACGTTTGGACGGCGATTTCGGAACACCTTAAGGTGTTACAAGAAAAATGAGTGCCGTGATCGTCCTTGTTTTCCATTTTTTGGAGTGCTAAGTTTTTTATGAGCCACACAACCACAACCTTTCGTACGTTCGCTAGTGGGAAAGTAGTTGTGAAACAAGGGCGTTTAGTTTGAGGAAAAGTTCACACGAGTTAGTTTTGAGCTCTGGTTCAAGCTTGTTAATCGTTGATCGTTGAAAAGTTCATAGTTCAGTTTAAGTTTATTGAATCATAGTCACGACCGCTACATCATTATTGATTGTCAGTTCTATTCAAAAGATTAAAACAATATTCTATATTATTTAATGTTAATTAATTTTGTTCATGTTTTAATTTATTTAATAATTGACCTGTGTGTGAAAATTGGAAGCATACCATATATAAACTTTTGTTTTTGAAGCATGCTTTGTTTATAATATGATAATAAAATTTTCAAAAAATATAAAGAAACGAATGCATTATAAAGAAACACGTTTACAATTTAGAACGAGATTGTACAAATACAACTATTTCCTTTCATCGTTTCTTTTCCTTTCTCATTCATCCTTAGATCATGCGTTAAACACATGAAGAAGAAATAAGCGAAAAAAACCGGTTACAGCTTCAGTCAAGCTGGTGCAGTAAAAACGTTGATCCTGTCAACACGTAGAATGACTGTGTACCGCAATTGCCTTTCCGTTCGATTAGTTTCGACGTACTCAAGTTAATCTCAAGACATTTTTTCTCTACTCTTGTGAAATTTGGTGAGCAATTTTATGTTTCCTCGAGCATGCAGCATAGACCCGGTTTCTTGAGAATGGAGCAACAGCAGCAGCTAAAGAGTTGGGAGGGAACGAACGTGGATAAACAACGATCGGTCTCATCACGCATACCTTAGCAGCACGAACAAGTTTTGCACCTGCATCGAACCATTGATGCATTCTGCTGGGAGTATTCATTCATCGTCAACTCGGATGGTACGAGACCAGCAACGTTTCGTAAAGGTTTGGTATTTCAGACAACAATTCGTCTCACTGGTGACCGATTAATTTTGGTGATATATTGCAATTTGGTTAGTTTTAATTGGTGTTAAACGGAAATATATAAGCTCCTAATAATGTTCGTTCGTAATATAATTTATAGTCACGAAAAAACAACTTCCTTTTACTCCCATTTTAAACTGTATCCTGCTTATTCCGGACGTCCGACGGTTGGTAATTGCTCAGTGCCTGTCAAAAAATAAATTAAAATAAAATACATTTGTTCACCCGTGAGGCGCTCATGAAAAGCTGCCCCGTAATTGATGACTGTGCACGGAACAGTACATCCGAATGAGAATGTCATAGCGAATACAGAAGCAGCCCAAATATTGCATGGTTTAAATGCTTCCTAAAGCATTGCCCTAAGGCACCCAAAAACAGACGGCCGAGAGCAATTTTGCACCAAAGCTTCCCAAAAGATGATTGTAGCTGATTGCATGATTGTCGTTCGCTGTTCCCATTTCCTGTTGTAGCGTGTACACTCGAGTGTAACTTCGAGGCGAGAAGCTTGAGTCGAAAAAGACAGCAATCAGACCGAAAATGTGCAACTTGCGTGCACCTAAATGCATCTGCGTTTGCACCGTTTCGCTGTGGTGCGGACATTCCTTCAGGTGCAGGAATAGAACGTGTTTGGGCACACGAACGAAGATGCAATAAGTTTTCGAAATCTTCAACGAAATCAGCAATTTCTAGTGCCTTCCCCCTTTTTTACAGTGTAAGCAGGAATTGATAAGAATCTTCCTGAAGGAAGGGAAGAAAAATTAGCGTTCCTGAAAGATAGTAACGATTTTCTGCGAATGAAAACGCAGTTTTTAAACTGGATCTGGATAGGTCCGGATTTTGTAGCTTTAGAATAATTCCCGATAAATCATCTATCTTAAATGTTTAAATTCTTCTCATGTGACTACTCAGGCAACATGAATGCGCCATTGCCATTCTTATTAAATGGTTTTTTTTTATTTCCACACCTTTTGATCAGATTTTTAATATGGAGGAATATTTATATCTTCAACAAAACCATTCGAATATCACCCGTTGAGTGGTTGAAAAATTCGATTGATCAATTAGGTGTAATGAACTGTGATGAAGCATAAAACTCAACTTCAAAACTTATCTTCCTCCATTTCTGGTTTAGCGGAATGGTATGAAAAACAAAGTTTACAGTTCACATCACTGAACCAGCATTGGTCAGCACCAGCCTGTTATCACAGGAGGGAAAAAAGAATTCTAAAGTATGATAACATCAAAACCATAACCAATCTACTATCCACTTCCTGTCCAATGATTAATGTTTTCTTATTTTTCACCGTGATTTTATTGTTTTTATGCTCCTTTCTCGCCCCTTAATGTTCGCTGCTGTTTTGCAACAAAAAACACAATTTCCGTACAGTTGTTTCAGTTTTGTTTCGTTGCTTTCTCAGCGAACCCATAAATTATATCGCAGTCTCAATCGTTTCCGGTTTCCCGTAGGAAAAAGGAGCATCCCTAGGGAAGCATCCGGCGTCGAAACAGCCGGGCCATTTCAGGACACTTGGCAGACTGTGGAAGGTATCCCAGTAAAAAGCCATATTTACATTATCATTATCATACTTTTGCAGTCGAAAGAGATTTTGCTTGCGTTTTAGTTTGTTGTTTTCTGTTCCTTGCCGGAACTTTAGACTTTCTTGCAGGACAGGCTAGAGGAGAGATATCTTATCGTTACTCGATGTAGATTGGGGCAGCTTTTACTCGAGAGCGTACGGCTGATTGTGGATATTTGGTATTTGAAAAACGAGTCGAAATAATAGGATGATGAATGGTGGCTAGGAATGGCTGCTGATGAAGAGTTTTATTTCATTTTACAGCGCTACATTTTTCATGAGAGGCGTACGCGAACGGTGGCTTTTCCTTTGACCCATAAATGACCAGCTGGAAAAAAAGAATGTAACTTTCATTCGAAGGGATTCGTTAAAAAAAATTGAGCCAAAAAACCGTAGTCCTTTTGAATGTCGCTACCATGTTTATACAGACAATCTATCGTGCTTAATTAGATTTAGATTGCAAGTTGATTGGTTGATGCCTGTGGTTGATTAGCCGAGCATCAAACCCCTTAATCAGCAATTTAAATCATTATCGATTCATTTTTCGAGCAAAATATTGCTAACATTTGC
Source organism: Anopheles rivulorum (assembly GCA_018908115.1). NCBI lineage: Eukaryota > Metazoa > Arthropoda > Insecta > Diptera > Culicidae > Anopheles > Anopheles rivulorum. Next base: position 7,120,387 of record STHB01000011.1, read on the forward strand.
ATGGAACCCTTGTTTTTGAGTTTTCGGTCCTATCATTCCTGGTTTAACATGCGGTCTACAAATCCATGCTTTTCGATCAGTATTGATTTTTCTATATTTTACGCATCCTTTCCATTTTCCAAATGAGTTTTACAACATTTCTGCAGGGAAGATACCGACTGTCTATTGTGAGAGCTGACGATGCTCGATTCGCCGGTTCGAACCCGTCAGCTGCGAATACTATCCGCAGGGATTACCATCAGATTTCACAAAAAAAAACCTAAACACATCGTGGTGAGACGTGTGCCTTACCAAATAGAAACAACGGACGACGGGCTAGAATTGGTTCGAAATTGAAATCCGCAGCAGTTAGCTCAGTGTGGAAAGCAAGCAGGCACGTGTACCATCAAACGATGCCGTAAAACTATTACTTCATGAGTTGATGAGCCATTGGATTTGGGAAATGGAGTAGATAGACCCTGATATTAATAAAATTACACTAAATCGGCATTTTAGTATTCGGCTGTGGAGATCCGCTTCAGAATAATAATTCAGCTCAGGATTTGTTGGATTAAAGATTTAAAAAATATATATGGTTGAATGTCATGTTACAAAAGTTGGGTCTCTCTGTTGATCTTAACGTCCTATAGCCAAAAAGGAAAATACTAAATCTAAACACCTAGAACCAGGCAAATACAAGGCAAATTTTGATTGTCTCCCATTCGATGATGATTGTTGGAATATCGCTGGACTTACAGTTAGCATCAATTGCCCATTAAAATGCCAATAATTAATTTTACTCACAATAAATCGCTTTTTAACAGTGTTGCTGTTAACCATTTTAAGTACTTCAAAGTACAGTTCTTTATGGGACCATTAACCGGGAACAGCAATTCGATTAAGTGCTTCCATTGATTATAGCTCAGTAGCGAATCAATTTGGGGTGCAAATAAAGACATAGATTGGGCTAAGACCGATGAAAATAATCTTGTTTTCCATTCCAAGTGGCCACGCGGCCCAATTAAAATAAAGATTCCCGTTTAGCCAGTGTGGAATCAATGCTGGCAGTGATGCATTAACTGTAGCAACAACACTGTAATCATTTCCAAAAGATCTATTTCACAAATGTTATCACAATGCACGCTCATCACCAGCCAGATACCGTTGCTAACCGGCAACTCCCTTGAAAGCGCAAATGGATGACAAAAAGCGATAAAAAGCTCCTAAACAGAAGCGCAAGGACTCCCCTGGCCGCCGTTAATCGCAATCTAAAGGACCTGCCCTACCCTATCGTTCTGCAGTGGATGTTGAGTGGTGGAAAGGTGCTCGGTTTAAAAATATTATTTTAAAATCCATTTCATCTTTCCAGCAGCTCAGCTTTGACTTCATTTTCGTTAACGTTATGCTCCACTCCACAACTTTATGACGCATGTGTGTTTCATTTTTATTTTCCGTCAGATTCTTCCAGCCATCGGGCATAAACACGCGAGGTTTACGATGATTTTTTTTTATAATATTTTTCCTATCTTGCTTCCACCGGCAAGCTGCTGATGAATTGGCGAAGAGTACAACGAATTTGTAAGATACCCTGCTGAAACAGTGGAGGCGAAAAAAAGACAACGAGCTTCAAGCCTGTAAACGCCCCGTCGTTCCCGTCGTTCCCGTCGTTCGTGTCTCATTTATTGGGGACTTTGTTTCTTTTTCTCTTCCCTTCCCAAGCTTGACTGCTGGATATGGCTGACTGGTACGCTTTGATGCAGGATACTCCCAGTGTGCGGAAGCTGAGTAAAAATAACTACCAAACTGAAGTTGTTGCTGCTGCGGCGCGGGATTGCTACTGCTGCTGCTGCTTTACTGGAACTGGCAGGTTATTATTTTTCGCTTTTCCCAGTTGAGCAACACTTACAGCTTTTGCCACTCCTGCGACGGGAAATGGAAACGAATGGAGGACTCAAAAATGAACCGTGCAGAACTGATGCAGAACAGCGGCGGCAGTGAGCGAGTGTGTGCAATTTGGTGATTGTTTCAGCTAAAGATCAATCAAACGCACCAATTACAAATAAATGCCATGTACAGTGGGATGTGAGCTTTCCCGCGAGAATACGGGAATGGCAACATGTATAATAATGTTACAGTGTGTGATAAAATTATTGCGCAGATAAAAAATGTTTTAAAGGATTATACACTACATGTGTACAACATGTGCCATTTTGGAACTTCTACGCCAAAATTGATCTACTTTCTGGAATCCATTACATTGGAATATTTGAATAATGATCTTCAAAAATTCCAATGCACAAACAATTCCAATTATATGCCATTCTATAAAAAGATTATGCCTCGATGACCAAATAACTCCAAACTCCAAAAAGGAAACAAAGTAGTAGCTTTGTACACACAATTCCAAACAGCATTTTAATACAGTTCTTCTTTGTTTTAAAATCATAGCAAGAAAAAAAGCAATGTTATAAATTGTACGCCGGCATGAGCATTTTTAATTATATTTCCCGAAGTTGCAATCCATCATCCCAGACATTTGGCTGCATGCGATGCGTTGTGCCAAACACAGTTCATTGATCATCGTCTTCTTCAGAAGCAAAAACACGTTTCTTTAATCTTTCTCGTGTAGATTCTTGAACAGTTGTTGTGTGATCGTTGCAGTGTTTGATAAGTCAGCACGCACACGACCATTTCCTGACGGGTTTCCGTCCTACTAGGACATGAGAGAAAACAATGCTCCTGCAAACTCTGTCCGTTCATACTACGCAAGTGCAGCCTAAACCTGTCAATTTTCCACCCCAGTATCATCGATCAAACTTTCTGATAACGGTTCATTCGCGCAAACCCAACAGGAGCCTCATTTCTGGTGTCCTTTTTTTCGTTTCGTTCAAAACGGGATACGAAAATTTATTAAACCTTCATCCCCTATTCACAGACCCAGGGTGAAAGTTGGTGGGTTCCTTTTGGTTTGGACTCCTACGGACATCTCGTTTGAATAACAGGTTCACCGGTTCCTTTCTGCTTATGTTATCATTTTCATTTCACCCATGTACCATGGAACCATGTAAAATATTCGGAAAATGTAGCTCTTACATCGGTACTTACGACCAAAGGGAGAGAAAAAACACATCCCTAAAGGTAGTCCCATCAGCTCATTGCAGTTAAATTTGTATTAACCGTTATTTCGACCATCCCCCGGGGAGGAAAAGACTTGATGTTGGAGCCGGTCATTCGGGTGGTTTAATATATTAATTAAAGCATACCGATGTGCACAACGGGGAGTTCTCTTCCTTGTCGTACCGGCATAGCTTGTCCTTTGGTTCGGGCATTTTGATTGCGACCGGTTAGTGCTACCAGGTTTGACCTAAAAGCCATAAATGGACCCACGAATCAGGTAAAGCAGAGCGCACGGCAAAAAAAAAAGCTCCAAATTCTGGTGCACCCTTCGGTGGTGTTCTAAAGTGTTATGCTCATGCTCAAGTGGAACGACCGGTACTTCATATCGCTCCACGATGAAGGTTGCAATTATGGTATGATAAGACATCTTTCCTCAGTTTTGAAGCGATACGAAGTAGGAAAACGTTACCGAAGGCGTTTTTATATCAATGCAGAGTTGGCTACATAAAATTAAAATTTAAAAAATACACGGCTTTGACTTCTTACTCGAGCATATGATTTATGGACAAGCTCCCTTTAAACATTCGTAGAACTGCAGAATATGTATACTTAAAATATTGCTTTGGTATTTTTAACTTTAATTTATAAACTAAAATTGTTTCAAAAAATAAAACAGCATTACTGCATATTTATCTGAAAACACATGCTACATGCCGTAAATTATCCTTTTTATTGTAGCGAGTTATAAAAGTGGCTTTTATACCAATTTTATCGTAATGCTACCAAATAATAGCGACACAATCTCATTAGCGCAAATCTCACAGAGTGCAAATTGTTAACAAACAATGGCATATATGCCATAATGATATGACGTTAAACCCACTTTCCCAAACTCTTAAGTTTGCCCCAGGTTAACTTTTTCGCCTTGTAACTCGCCCAAATAACATAATCTCTTGCCCATAAATCAGTGATATCTTAAATGAAGGATATGTAAGAAGGATCGCTTATTGAACGTTGCCTTTCTGCGACCGCACGTGTGTTGGGAAATTAATACGAAGAAAATCCGCGACTTATCAGAGAACAAAGTTACAAACCAAACTTCCGCCAGGGAAGCTGCTGATACTACAAATAGGGCTACCGTCCAAACGAACCTTTGTCTTTCTGATAACGTTTTAAACAAACAGCTACAATGTAACGGGACCAGAGTTTTCTCAGCTCCTTGGCTTTAGATTCATTTTGAAAGGCGAACACGAAACAACGAATCGTCATTTAGCCATATTGACATTCGACAGTTTCGAAGATGCTTGCTTTGGAATCTAGTTTCCAAAGGAAACCTCATGAGATGTAGCGGAATTTGAAGGAAATCGAAAGGCTCGCCTTTGAAGACGAGTTCGAAACAAAGCCTGACAAAAAAAGGGAAAATTGAAAATCGATGCAATCTGTAACAGGGTGGTTTCACCGTAATCAAATTGCTCTGCCGTTGACACTGACATGGAACGAAAGCAGTCATTTAAAGTGTTCGGCTGACGTGTGTGTGGCTTTTATTTTTTACCCTAACTCTTTAGCGGTTGCTCACGCAAATAATCGAATGATCTTTCCCGGATTAGATTTACAACACGGTGCGATACGGATTTGGAGCCTGATAGTACCGCGTGAGGTTGTTTGGCGACGTGTTGAATGCTTTATTTTTATTGTATTTGTGATTGATTATTCTGACAGCTGTCAAATAGTACTAAAATATTCGATATTTTGCGTGAACGTTTCAATTGTTATTTTATGCAGTGCTATTTGCAATATGCCTCAGTAAAGTGAATCGAATAGAAAAATTCGTTCATTTTTAGTGCTCAGATTATCTTTAGTCCAATTTTAAAAGTTGATTCTGTACAGACAACATTCAAAATACACAATTTATTCCGAATTCTAGATCGGTTTGGTATAAAGGAATTTACTACAGCGCAATATCTGACCATGCCAGAATCCAACATTTCATAGAAGTCGTAAAATACTTCATTCAACATCCTGCATGTCCCAAAATGAACCTGACGCGCAACATATGATGCAAAAGAGAAGCCTTTGCGGGAAAGAATTTCCTAGAACGGATGCAAATCAAAATACCTCCCTAGATATTAACAGCTCGAAGTGAAGTACTTTCTTGCATCTCGCGAAGACAAAGATGTACTAGAAAATATTTATATAAAAAAAAAAAAACATTTCTATCAGACAACATAGGTGACATCCGCATGTCAACGTGGCTTACAAGATGGGGTAAAGATTTATCGCTACGTGACGTTCACACAACGGTACCTGCTGACGCAAAACACACCGAATGGAATTGTTTCGCACGAACGAATGCTTTCCATGTTCCTTGCACGGAATGACAGCGAATAGACGAATTCAATCACAATTTGTAAGGAGAGATTTCTTTTTTAGTTTTGCCCTTGATGCTAATGCTCATGAATCGATATTTTTATAGACGTTTTATAGGCAAATCCCACGACGTTAGTGGTGTTTTCCCAGGATTGGTTGTTTGTTACTACAATAAAAAAAATACGATGAATTTGCATTCTTGGTATTGCGGCCGCATTTATCACTATTGAGGGATAAACCAAACAAATTTAGTAATCAATATGGTAAATATTTAAAACAAGAACAATGTCTTACGTCGTACCATTAATAGGACACACACTCCCAAATGGTACTTTCGTTTACCACAAACAAATGGTCCCCGTCAGCTCTATTTGCAGTCCTATTAAATCTTCAAACCATTTTCTTGAATTCAAACTGCATGCGGTATGACTCCGAACAACAATAAGCCTTTTTTGAGGTTATTTATAAACTAACTACGACACTGCACTGCAGCTCTACACAATGTAACACAGTTCTCCTCCTCACATGTCTACCGAATGTGGACCAAAAATTCACCAGACCATGAACTTCCCAAAAGGGGAGATATGTTTCAGCTTTCGGCCAGTACCGATGCAATGCAACCAAACGCTTCCCGGCGTTTGGCACACCATAATGGCACGCAACCGCAAAACCTTCAAACGAAATGTAAAAGAACATTCTGTGTTCCGACGTCGCCTGATCACCATTCCCACGGGGAGATGTTTAAAAATCTCTTGAGTAGCTTCCCATCGTAATGTTGGTCTGTTGGTCTTGCTTCCGCAGCCACCACATGGCGTTACGGTACGCCTCCGGTTCGCGGTCGGTCATTGCATGAAAGTGCCTGCCTTGAAGCGTGCTTCCGGTTAGTGCTGAGTGATGCTTTTGTTTGCAAAATCTCTCTCCCCATTCCTTACCTCCCGGGAAAACTGTGGAAAAAAAAAACAACCCGATGATGGTGGTTGTGCTCGTTGAGTGCGAGGGTGCAGTGCCATCATTATGAAACCGTCACGTACGGTGGCTTATTACAATGGGCTCCCAACTGCGGTAAGTATTCGCGCCCGAGGTAAGATTTATGCAAAATGCAAAATCGCAACCCAAAACCTGAAACTGTGACGATACTGTGAAACGCTTTTCCCGTCAATTGGATGTGTGAAAGTGTGAACGGCCATATTCATTCGCAGAATTCTATTGGAAACCCACTTTTTATTTCGTTGGCCATGTGGTATCCTTTACATCTAAGCGTCGCTATGAAACCATTCCCTTTCAGAATGAACTCAGCTGGTTAGAATTTGTGACAAGCTTCCTTGAGGCTATACCTCTTGTTTAACGACACATGTTTGGCGCCGGTGGATGTAATAAACAGCAAAACCCACCGTTAGGCCTTACAAAAGCTTTAAACAAATGAAAAATAAAGCTCAAAGAGCACAGCCGTTTACGCTCCCGTCACAATTACGCTGATGTCCGTTGCGATTAAACCGCAATCACAATAAAACAATGGCCACCACCACTTCTAGTTGGTACGAGAGGAGAAAAATTCAGCCACAACCGCAACAGGATACAGGAAGGCGTACGCACGAGTAGGATCGGTATTTGATAATGCAAACAGAACCGTAAACAGTTCGTTTACGTTGGCGTTGACATTGTTTCGATTTTCGATAAAATTTGATTTCGTTTCTACTAACCGCAACGAGGGCCGCTGTTCGATGATGGTGGATCGTTAAAATGCAAACCTTCATGGAAGCTCAATGTAATAAATAGGACAAGCGTAGCATACAAAAAATGGTTTTATTCATAGCATTTAAACGAATTGTAAGCGTTGAAAATTGCGATAAGTATCAAAAATTTATTCTCGATAAGTTCAAAATGAACTAAACGCTAAATTTGAAGTATATTGTATAAATATACCCAAAGTTAACCCAAACGCTCACCTCACCGAAGTTATTGATTGGAAAGCGAAACATTACATTAATCTCTCAATTAGTTTATCGTCCTTTCCAAAACTTTAAACATTAGAAGCATCAGTTGCAAGCATACACCAGTTGTCGTGTGATTTATTTCCAAAGCCTTCACGCCGTTTCGCGCCCTTGAAGAGGGGAACAATTTATTATCCTGTCACTGTTGCTACATCGAAACCTGATCGAGACAGGTGAGCGACGCGATAGGGATTGAGGTTAGTAGTGTTGCCCAAAAATCACGACATTCGTGTATCTTCTTCCCGGTGCTTCTGGATGTCGCTGAAGAAGTACAGCGAAGGTGCCAATGTTGAACTACTTTTCCCATCATCACCAACGTGGACGTGCACGGATGCTTAACGGTCGGTAAATATCTCTGTAGGTGTTCGCCCTGCAGCCGGATGTGTATCATCATGTTTCACACACTCGGCTTCGTGCGGATTTCAGTACATGTGTTTGGGTAAGGGTAACAAGATTGAAAGCCTTAGGAATACTTCCAACAGTGCCCTGCAAATTGTTTCCGGAGTAGACGTTTACGTGACAGGAAGGAAATCGATTGTTTGGCAAAGAATTAACACGTTGTTATGCTAGCCTTTGGGAAATTTTAATGGAAAGTAAAGACAGAGGGAGTTTTAAAAAGAGATTTGAATTGCAGAGCCCTGATCTATCTTATTTATCGCTCCAATAATCTGTATAAGCTGTAATACCGCCAGCTGGTGAAGTTGCTAAGTACTTTTAGCCATTTGTTTTACTTCATATTAAAATTTATTTATCCTGACAACATCCAATTCTCAAACCTGATTTCAGAACCCAAGATTATTTTTTTTTTTTCAGAATACGTTGAAACATGTTGCAGATCATAAGGTGTTGATGAGGTAGTGAACACAAGGATAAATTGACCTGTTCTGAATCGCAACAATCAACACCTTTGCACATGCTGCCTTTTAACTGCCGAATTTCTCACCTTAGTTTAAACTTTTAGTCACTGTCAAACTCTTAAGAGTTGAGTGCTTTTGATCCTTCGTTTGATTTGCTTACACTTCGGTTGTTCTCATGAAATCTATATTCTGTAACTGGGATGAGTTTTCCGTAGACTTTCAAACACGCACCACATTGCATACAAACGAGACACAATCATGCCAAAGGAATGCTTCGTTGTGCATTCATACCACGTCAGATTCTAGCGTTTGCCTGCTCATTAGCAAACGTTTGCATGGTTGGTTTGTTTTTTAACATTAAACGTGAATCTTTTAACCTTTTTTGTTTAACCGAGTGTAATCAGCACTGTCTAAACGTACCGATGTACTACTCACACGGACCGACGAGAACTTACGTGTAATTGTCTCCCAGTGCACTAATGAGACACCGTTACACCTTTCAAGTGTCAAAGAGTGTTTCCACACGTTTGGCGTTTTGTGGATGCGGTCCTCTTTTAATATCGGGGGCGCCACTTTGACGTCATTTCCAAGTTGGACTGTGATTTCCACCCTCATCGTTGGATAGGACGCGCGGATATGATTCGTGCTTCCTGAGTTGTGTGAGAGCAATCCCCTTTTCACGGCCAGGTGACAGGCGAGCGGATCTTCTGGGCAATTACCAGGTGCCATGATGTGCCACCCCCAGCTCACACAGAAGCTCACACAGTTGGCCGCCCGGGACTCGTTAATTTTAATTTCTTTCAGCACCTTTTCCCCACACAGTCGGTGCTCGCTGTTCTCGTTGATTAAATGCCATCGCCGGTGGTGGTTGAGGGTTTAGTGTGAAGTTGCGTGCACTGCATATCAATGATGTGAGAACGAAGCCACCAGGCAGCTTTACCGGTGGGCAACGCATGTTCGAAGCACACGGACGGACAGTAACAAACGAAAGGTGAACGAAGTCAACCTTACGAGCCCGGTAGGTAGCTCGCCGGGAATCAGGAGAAATTATTCGAACAAATATCTCGTCGCTTACATCAATCACTTGCGGTGCAATGGAGATGGACGACGGAAAGCATTACGTAGAAAAGCTTACCGACCGTGGTAGCATACGCACACCGTACGGAGGGAGTCCGGGTTATTGTGTAACAACAGTATCGCAGTATTTTGAAATATGCAGTAGAAGAACAAAACCCAACCACGCCTTGAAGACGAAGGTTTTCATGGTCGCGCAGTAGCAGCCCGACACTTGACGCTTGGTACACGGCATTGCTGCAGCGAGCGTGCGGTGTGCCAACAGTGGCAAAAACCAAACCTTCGCCCCGTTCAAGAAGCTGCATCTGGACACGTATAAAAGCCCCAGCTGAATTGGTGGAATGTGACCTCTTCCGCTGTAAGTAAAGTTCCATAGTCGTTGGCGCCAGTGCCAGTGCCAGTGCCAGGGCGTGCATCGATCCGTACAGAAGAAATGTAAAAGGAACAAAAAAAAAAACAATAACAACAACTATTTCAAACCACTTTTTGTTTACCAACCAGAGAACTTATTCAGTGCAGTTCCTTACTGGTTTCATTCTGCGGATGGTGGAATTTTAAACAAACTCCCGAGGAACGATCGACGGTTGCGTGGGTATCCCACGCGGGAAGTCGGGATGGTCTAGCAGGAAGTGAGTGAAATTTATTCGTGGCATTTTATCATGTGTTGGGACGGGGAAAACGGAACGAACCATTGTGCTGCAGAGCAACGAGATTTGACTTGTTATTGAGAGAAAACATGTTTCCTTCGAGTTGGAAGCTTGCACGACTGATATGCGTGTTTTTTATTATTTTGTTTTTGATTCTAGTGTCAACAGTGTGCTATCGAAATCGGAACTGGAAAGCAAATGGTGGAACCTTCAACGTCACGAGTTTCTCTTACCAGAAGTGGGTGAGGGAGTGCAACTGCAAAAAAGTGTAATGAGTTTATCACGCAAGAGAAGTGGGAACGATAGGGGATTGTATGAGTAACTTAGTTGTCAC
>STHB01000012.1:0-27142 GCA_018908115.1 Anopheles rivulorum
TAAAAATATATATATATATATATATATATATATATATATATATGCGCGCTGAAGTGCACGTAAAAAAGCGACTACTAGCGACTACAAACATGCACCAACAAAGCCCATCATCGCACGAAAAAAGAAAGCGAAAGTGTGAGCAATACGGGTATGTAGTAATAAACATAATGAAGATACCGTGTGCCTATGCGGTCGCATCGTTTGCAAGGAGCTTTTTTCATGTTGCGCACAACAATGCTGGGATAAGTGTGTGCGTGTGTGTGTCGTCCTAGTGCATGATGCTTGCGAGCGTTTTTAAAACAAAACGGTCCACAAATGATAGCATTACCTTTAAACGCCGTTATACGTACCGTAAGAAACGAAATAGCTTACTATCGTGTATGTGTGTCTTGTCGAGGTAAGCGAACGATGGTATATGTAGAAAGTCAGAAAAACAATAGCAAAAACGTAGCGTTGCATCTATTTGCGATAAACGATGTGTACAGCTGGTAACATTTAATTCCACTCATATGCGAACGGGGATACATATACCCCATACGAGCGTATCCAGTTTCCAACTCGAGAGCGAAACCTATGCGTGGTTAATGACTGCCAGAAAGGTAAAAGAACATCGAACCATCGCATCGACTAGAGCTAACAAATGGAGCATTGAAGTAACACTTGCCAACGGCGCAGCGGGAGCACTGCAGACGTTTGCCAGTTACGCAGTTTAAATTAGAAGCAAAAAATCATTATGTTGATTTGTTACAATTTTTATTCTATAAATACTAATCTTCGTTCCGGGCGTGCGGTACTAGTATTGGCGGTATTAGTGCTGGTATGCGATGGTGCGCTTGACGCCATCGGCCAATAGTAAACAAAGTTAAGAAAAGAACCCCCTATCTTAGACTGTGCAACTTGCCCTGGTGAAAGCGGTGCGGCAGTAGACATTTTTCAAAAACCCATCGCGTCGTCGCCGCGGGCCTGTGCGCCAACGAACGGGCGATTGCGTTTGGTAAAATCTGAACGAGTGAAGCCATGAAATGAGACGGGGCCGGTACGTACACCTCGGACAGTAGTAGGAGCAGACAGCAGCAGGCAGCAACGGCCGAATTCACCGCATCATCTCAGTTGTGAATATTGAAGAAAAAATAGCTCTATCGGTTGTATCGAGCACCGGTTTCCACCGCATGTACTTCACACGTTCCGGCTACGGTGAAACGACACGGTTCCATCACAACACCCTTCCTAAGATACGCCGATCACAAGATCGACCACGGTTCGGCTTGGTTGCCTCCGTACCATAGTGTTCTCGCACCAATCGCTTACTATTCGGAAATATTCGGTCCCAGAAGAGCAACCGGCTCACCGTTATTAATGAATGTTTGGGTAACTATATCGTTCTAATTGTATTTTATTTTAGAATAGAAGCTTTATACAATTTTATTGAGGATTTTAAATACCAATGCAGCAATCGTCAGGGGTTAGGGTTTTTGTTTCAAACAAAGTAAACAACTTCTTTTCGTATCTCTAAATGCTGGAAGAGTTTGGTGGAATTGGGCACATTTCATATACACTAAATGCTGGTGCTGTTGCTTGGTTGGTCCATTCCGTACTCTTCCTTCAAGCACTGGAACGCACTATATGCTCGGTCGCACGGATTGTCGATCGTTTCCAAATTTCTATCATCCAGACAGTCGCGATGCTTGGTGATAAATTGCGTCTCATCATCCACTTTGCCCAGGTGTTCCCAGTTCGCATGCAAATCGACCCCGTCCTCATCGTCGTAAAGGTTAAGCGTGAGTCCGAGACATCGGACGAAGCAATGCGTCACGGGATCGTCCGGATATGCGTTCGTCCGATATCGAGCTTTTAATTCTTCCGTCATTCCTTGCACAGTTTTGCTACACGACTCTATCAGCGACTCTATATCATCAGCCGCTCTTACGTGCTGTAACAGTGTCATTTTGGGGGCGAGATAAATGCATTTCAACAGTAAGTGAGAATTGTATATTTTGAACCATTGGTCACATTAACGATCGCTTTTGCAAATTCTTCCATAAAGCACTACCTGTACCGACACCACTGTCAAAACTGCAGCGATGAGAATGATGGATTTCATTGCTCGTCTTCCGGTAGCTGTTCACTTAAACTGCTGCTGGCGTTGCTACCACGACACTTGGCCACTGACAACTGTTGTCACAAATCGATTTACTGTCAATTTTTATAGCATTGTTTTGTTTCCGAACGCTTCAATACGCTGCCGTCCAAACCTGCTGGCTAGCATAGCGTAAGACAAATGAGGAAATCGCGTGCAAGTGCCATCAAATTGAGTGGTGTTTTCGCAAATGAGTGTATTTAACTCCTTCGGCAAATCAGGAAGTCGCTCGCTAATACGCCGTTCATGAGGCGCCTTCTTAAAACGAAAGCTTGCCTGTGTGTGTGTGTGTGTACGAGGTAAATTTTCCTACGTTGTTTGTTATTATCATGCTTAAAAGAAAATTACTTTCGAATCTGGTGGGGAAAATAAGAAAAGTATTTTGATCGTCGTTTCGTGCAACATGATTGATTTATATCGTCATCATACTCGATAAGTTTGTTCTATCTAACATTTGTTTAACCTTTTGTCGTAGTTACAGTTTGTTTCGATAAGAGTGCGTAAAATTTGAAGCAGTAAATTCTTGTACTACATCGAGCACACCTTTTGAAGAAGATGCATATTGAGTACATATTATTTAATTAGGTTAATAATAAATGTAACCGGGCGCTAAGGTTTTTTTCTTCGCATTATTTTCATTACAATATAACAACGATAACAACGTAAGCTGCAAAGTTTTCACTTTTCCATAAAACTTTTTTAAGCAACGCTTCCATTTTGTCGTGAGTTACGTTTTGACCGAGCGAGATTAAGTTCAATGTCTAAAGTCTTTCATCACGTTTGTATCTCGACGCGTTTCAATCGATGGCACGCTGTGACGTTATATTAGCTCTTGGGAAGTCATTAGGTGGATATTGATGTTGCGTGAATGTTTTTCTTCGTATTATTTAACCATTCTTTGTACAGTACTGTTCTTTTTTATTTCTTGTCGATGCGTTTTCTATCCACTACACTATTTAGAGAGAGAGAAGGAGAGGGAGAGGGAGAGAGAGAGAGAGAGAGAGAGAGAGAGAGAGAGAGAGAGAGAGAGAGAGAGAGAGAGAGAGAGTCGGCACAAATTTATGAAAAAAAACTAGTTATGAGCCTCGACTCCGCAACAGCTTTGAAACCTTCAAGCAGTATGTTGTTAGAGCAGCAAAGCGCACATCATCAAAGGCTAACAGACGGGGTTTTCCATGTTTTGTTGTTTACTTGCTGACACGATAGTTCAATTGTACCTATATCATAAAAAATAGCTTCATGTTTTTTTTTATCTATACTGTGAATATCTATACTGTGTATAACTATATAATATAACTATATAATAATATATAGTTAGGTTTTAATTAATGTAGCGGAACCTAGCGGTGTGTACAAGCGAAGATATTAGCTCTAGGTTAACGAATACTTCGGAGAATCTACTCAAGGGTACCGGCTAGTGTTCATCATCACTTACGAATAATTATTTTCTGTTTGCGTACAGCTTTGTGTGGTTGCTGCGCACGGCGACCAGTTGATACAACTAGATAAATGAAAAATGTACGGCGTGCAATTTTCCAACGTTTCTAATTCGCTTTTTGTTTCACCTTCACAGCAACAAAAATTCCTTAAGCGGCCAGCAGACGATATCGATTCCGCCTCTGACTCGTATGAGCCACCGGTAAAACTGCAACATAACGGATCCGAGAATCTTACCAAATTCTCTGTCGAGATCGTTCAACAGCTGGAGTTCACCACTTCTGCCGCAAACTCACAACCTCAGCAGATCAGTACAAACGTTACGGTCAAGGCACTGACTAATGCGTCCGTCAAGAGCGAAGGATCTACGACAAATGGTGGTCCGGGAGGTGGAATTGGTGGAACCGGAGGTGGCAATGGAATGTCTGGCCAGCAACAGCAAGCAACCAATAATCCTACACCGTCCCCGCACATGCACGATCTCGGCAATATCGTCGATTTCAAACAGGAGCCGGAGAATGAGTTTGCGGATCTTTCGGCAGCGTTGGAAAAGGATGCGGCGGCCAACGGGCATTTTCCGGGACTGTCGGACTTTATCGGGGACGATACGAACGATGAAAACGACACCTTCAAGGATCTCATATCGGATCTCTCGGACTTCCAGTCCGATTTTCTCGACTTCGAGGAAAAACCCCAGCCACCGATGCAGCCACAAGGCCAGCAGCAGCCGTCATCACACCAACAGCAATCACAGATGCAGCCACAGCAGCAGCAACAGCAGCAACATCAGCAGCATCAACAACACCAGCAGCTTATGCAATCCCAACAAGCGCAACAGCATATGCAGCAGCAACATCACCAGCAGCAACAGCCACACCATGCGATGCAACATCAGCAGATGCATCATCAACACACACAGCAGCAGCAATCTCAGCAACATCAACCACATCCTGCAGGGGGACAACAAATGCTGTCAGCTCTTCAACAACAGCAACAACACCACCGGGCACATCCCCAGCATCTGCAACAGCATCTTCAGCAGCAGCTCCAGCACCATCAGCAGATCGAGGTGAAGCAGGAGAGTTGTATCAAGCAGGAACATCCCAGCCCTGGACTGATGGAAAATATGGGCATAAAGCGTGGTGGACCGCTAACTCCACAACAGCAACAGCAGCAGCAACAGCAGCAACAGTATTCGAATGCATTTGGGGATGGAATAAGTGGGCCTGGCAACGGAACGGGTACCGCACCAATGACAAAACAGCGGCCCAGTTCTGGCTATGCCAATACTCAAAACGGACCCATGTCCGAACTTTCACCTGCAGCCCAAACACTTAAGCATATGGCCGAGCAACATCAGCACAAGAACGCGATGAATATGGGTTTCCCACGTACAGCTGGTCCCCAAGGTCCACAAGGTCAACAACGGCCACCGTTCTCGGAGTTCGGCCAGTTTCCGGGCAACGATTTTATAAACTCACCTGTCGGAGGAGCAGGTGGTCCAGTGGGTTCGAACAATGCAGTCGGTACCGGTACGCTGCCGCTTAGTGGTGGTGCACCAGGTGCTGGATCGGGCGGCGGTGGTCCAGGCAATGGGTCCGTTGCGGGCGGCCAGTTTCACAAGGCAAATGTACCACCGTTCCCTGGAGCAGACTTGATTAAACAGGAGCTCTTTGCATCGCAGAACGATTTCGATCTAAAGCCCACACTAAACCGGCTGCAGTCTGCGATGGGTCCGAACGGTCCAAAGCTTGGCCCGGTACCTGGTGGGTTCGTGAAAACGCCTAACCAGCAGCCAACTCCACAACAGCAACAGCAACAACAATCTCAGCAGCAACAATATTCTCCATATGGCTCACCTGGCGGTTTACCGAACCATAGTGGCAGTCCCGGCCCAGGTTTTATGCCCGGTCCGAGAGGTGCCGGCGCTGGACCTGGTATCGGACCGAACCAAGGACCTGCTGGAGGTCCTAATGTTACTGGTGCCGGTGGGCCCGGAGGTCCTGGCGGAGGAGGTGGCGGTGGTGGAGGTGGAGGCGGCGGAGGAAATAATAATACGGGTGGTTCTGGCGGTAATGGTGGACCTAACAATGGTATGCCACCACGAGGTGGTGCACCTAATGGAGGTTCGATGCCGGGAGGACAGAACGCAACAATGCTTCAGATGAAGCAAACGCAACAGTTGCACATCAGTCAGCAGGGTCCGGGAGGTCATGGTATTCAGGTAAGTTTTTATTAGCAAGTTCATGGTTTCATGGCGGTTGCAACGACATCTCTAGCAGTGTAGTGACAAACACCGTCACTGTAGATTGTAGTTCTGGAATAGTATTTATTTTAAGTGTAATATTTACCAGGTTTGTCCGCTGCAAAGAAGATGTGCTGTGCCATATAGAGAAATATTTTCGGGGTTTTGTAAGTTTTATAATGTAAATAGAGCCCCTTCCTTCAATCATCTATTACATTGTACATGAGGCAGGCGTACTGAAACGTGAGTAACTCCAACCGGTTGAATTCTACCTGCACTGTTCGAATACTCATGATCTTGGACATCATCATGGACAACAGTATCGCGTTCCGGCTGTATACTGCAATGTGTCCGATCAACGTTCTGTCCATCTGGCATACACGCAAAATCCCTTGCAGTAGAGACGCTACCGCTCTCTAAACATCATTATTGCACCATACGTGTGCTAGTCGTATGGTCCGACACGCAAGCGATGTTTCCCCCGACAACATCACCTCCGAGGCGAGTTGGAGGCTTGGAGCCGGCACTGACAGTTGACTTAGCGTTACAGAGCGAACTGCAATTAATGCACTCGCAAAAAGCGCAAGGAACTGCATCCATCCAAACACTAATTTGCATTAATTATTCCAGAAACAAATCAATCCGAAGCATTCCACCGTACGGTCGGTTAGGTAGCCGTAGAGTTGCCCTCGGTACACTCTCGGCCTCTTAGTGGTTGGAGGTATTGTCTTGCTTACTGCCGGTGCTTGTCTGTCTGTCTGCTATATAAATGCACGTATGTGTGATTGGGCCCAGTTGTATCTACGTGTATGTGTGTATGTGTATACCGTGGCACGCTACCAAAGAGCGGGGGTTTTAAATTTTTCCTCTTCATTTTCTCTGTACTTTACACCNCGAAGCATTCCACCGTACGGTCGGTTAGGTAGCCGTAGAGTTGCCCTCGGTACACTCTCGGCCTCTTAGTGGTTGGAGGTATTGTCTTGCTTACTGCCGGTGCTTGTCTGTCTGTCTGCTATATAAATGCACGTATGTGTGATTGGGCCCAGTTGTATCTACGTGTATGTGTGTATGTGTATACCGTGGCACGCTACCAAAGAGCGGGGGTTTTAAATTTTTCCTCTTCATTTTCTCTGTACTTTACACCGCCATCGTGCATATTGCCGCACGTGTACCGAACAATCGCTTGCGAAATCGGTGGACTTTGTTTTTCGTATGCACCGACAAGCATGGCAAATAAGCTGCATGAGAGAGATATTGTGAGGAATGGAAACACTCACGAGCCACTATAATGTGTGTACCCTAACAGTGAATTGAGTCGGTGCACTGAAACAGACAACTCTGAACGGCTGTCGTAGTTTATTTTCTTTGGATAATTTGTTTTTTTGTTTTGTTATTTATGTTTTTTACATGGTAAATAATTTAATACGCCTCACTCGAAATTTGCTCCTACGCGTCAGTATGCCAAAAATGTGTTACCTTCTCCAATTCGGTGAATGCGTAGGCGTTAGCTTCCATATATATTGATTAATCGCTATTGCCATTAACTTAAGGATGGTGAACTATGTCGAATTCAAATAAGAGGTCATGTTGGGTAAATTATCTTGCTGTAAAGATTACGCAATTCAAAGTTGTTTTTTTTTTTTTTTTTTGTATGTTAGAACGGAACAGGCCGTATTAGACTAATTTTACCACGTAGCAGGCTAGTCAGACCGTGCTACGGGGGGACGGTCCGAATGGGATTTGAACCCGGTCCGGTCGTGTTAGGAACTGGCGCCGTTGCCAAATGCACCACCGGGCCGCCCCGATTCAAAGTTGTATTGTTTAATTTTTTTAAAAATATTATGTACTTGCCATCAAGAATGGTGATCACAATGGGTGCGTTTCACTCACTTTACACACACTTTGATCGAAAAATTCTTGTCCCAGATTCGACGCCTTTTGCAGGCCATCTTCACAGCTACTGTTCATGCCAATGTTTTCCACCCCTGACAGCGTTCGAATCCTCTCGGCTGTGAAACACTGATGAAGTTCGGAATGCTCTGCCAAGGGAACAGATTCTCGAGGGCGCACACAGCACCATAAATCGCAAAACTGATCATGTTTCCGGGAGAGTTTAATGGGTTTTGCGAGACCCTTATATTTCATGTTTATTACCAGGAATGCTGTTCCTTTCGCAGCTTCTTTCGTTGAACGTTTCATTCGGGATAGGCATTAGCACTACCACTATGACTGCCAACGGGTACTACTACACACTTCCGATCGGTAGCAAGAAAAAAGAAACCCCGAAACCAACGTGCGCCGTCGATGTCGGTGGCAATGATTATAATGATCCCTGTGCTGCCAATGATAATGATGTTGCGAATGTCGACGAATGTTTGACGGTGGTGGTGAGTGTACAATTTGGATTGAAAATGTGTGTTTGTGTGCGTTGGTTGGTGTGGTGTATGAATGCCTTTTTTGTGTCATGATACGATATCGATCCAGTTTTTACATTGAACGGTTTAGGCAGTTAGCTGATAGCTAATTGCATTAAGCCAATGTCTTCCGTAGAATGATTTCTTGAAAGTATTTCTCTTTAACCAACTCCTAATTAGCCGTCATTTGAATGTTTATTTTTTAATAAACATGGCGGTAAAATTTAAATTGTAATTAAGTACATATTTAGTCATTTAAAAAGTTTGAAAATTTTAATTAATTTGCTGTGGTTTAAAATGTGTTCAAGGCGATGTTTTTACGATAGAACTGCTGTTAAAATATCATGCGTCTCCTTATTATTTCTACAACCATCAAATTTTGTTTGATAGATCTTTCAAATCTATTGCTTTAGAGTTCCATGTTCCAATATGACCTATTGGCGTTTGATATAGTATATTCAAAGTGATGGATTTAAAACTATTTTGGATATAAAACACGTTAAATCTAATTTTACAATTCCTGTGCTCAATTTGCTTATTTCTGTTGAACAAACATTTTCAGAAATGTGAGAGAATTTCGATTCATTGCGTTGATACACATTTAATTAAGAAGAGTATTGTCCGATAAGATAACAAGGTTGTTGACGAAACACCGACAAAAGAAAACAAAGTTAGAGAACCTTAGCTTTATTTTTTGTCATTCATAAAATAGTTTTCAAGAAATCATTCAATACGCTACGACGATCGATAATTAAACCATTATAGTATTTGACCAACGACCCACGTATATTATTTGCGTTTTGAAATTATCAAACCTATCATTTCTCGCCGGTTCCTAAAATGGGATTTAGAAATCTTCTTTTTGAGATAAATAAAAAAAAAGCACACAAATATCACTTTTATATATGTGGTAAGAAGTAAATTAAACAAATATTTACTTATGTAATTTGTATCACAAGGTGCCACTTGGTGGTGTATGTGGTACCTATTCCGATCGTTCCTTAGTGACCGATTGTTTAATTTTATAAAATCGTTTATTATTATCATTTATGTTATTACTTAATATTATAATAGTTGGTGAGCGGTACATTCGTATCAATGGGATTAGTGAGTTCGTTCTTTATGGTTATTGTTGTCGATATATCAAAATTCAATATCCATCGAAAGTGCGTGAAGAATTGCATTGGCCAGTAAGAATGAAGTTTATTAATCGATAAGTTTCATTTGATTGTAAGGACAATATTTTCTAGAACAATACGGCCTGGCTGTTCGTTATAAATAAAAAAGGACAATATTTTCTAGCAATAGGGGTTCAACTTTACAATGTATGGCACGTAGCACAGCTGCGTTTTATGTAGGCCGAATAAATACTGTATGATGTAGACTGCTGGCGACGCTTCCCAATTTTCGCTTCGAATACTATTCATAAAGGATTCATAATCATGCAAGCATTTCCTAACATTTCCATTCACAGGTAAGCGCCAACTGCGAAACTACTATTGCCCGACAGTCCAAAAGGAACAACAAAACAGTTCACACGGTAAGCTATCCTAGTTACAACTTGAGGTGATTTGCAGTTTTGTCCGTTAATTATTATGTTGTTAGCGGCAAATCGTTCTACTCTACTGCTATGTTGCCCACTATCGATGCCTTTTAAATTGATGAAAATCTGTCACCCTAGCCGTCTGTCCCGAGTGTGTGATACACCACCATTTGGGAGGCTGGCAAAATGCCATCGGGCTTCTTCATACCTACCGATGCCAACCTAAATGTGTTAGTTGCAATAATATGCCAAATTTTCGTCCAATGCACCTTTGGATGTATTCTACATCACAGCGAAAATGGATTGTTAGCGAATATCTAACAAAAAAACCCCGGTAATCCTTTGTGTTCGATGACCACGACACACGGATGTGCGTATCCCGGCAAATGCTTCTACGTATGCACACATACAATCACAATTCAGTGTGCTGCGCCATTATGACGAGTTCGGGTGGAATTCGAGATGTCGATCCGTGGCGAATTATGGAGAATATATCAGATTAAGCTCTAAAGCTACTTCCGATCTGTATACGGCTTTTGAATGTTTTTGAAGCATATCTTCCGGATGTATTAAACACTTGGTGCACGTTTAATGCGGGATTGATGGCTGCCCTTTTTGCAATTAATCGATGAAAGAGTTCAGGAAAAAAAGGGCCATACATTGAAACTTATATTGCAATTAGTGTCAAGGGAGAACAATTTCAAGGCATTTTGGCAATTCGTCATGTTCCTCTGGGAAGCTTTTCGCACAATTTTTAAAATTTTGTATATAAGTCTAAATGATTGTTTTGTTCCAAAAAACTGTTGTACCTTTTGTTTCATCGAGCTTCACGCTTGCTTCCTATGCGCTCTAGTTACGGTCATGTGATATATATCTACCAAACAGCTACATTCTAATCCGTACGTTCGGGCATACCACGACCCCGGTGCAGTACAGCGAATCATACTGTCAGAAAATGTAATGAAGTTGAATTAATGATTATGCAATCATTGTCAATGATGGCAGTTGCCTGAGGGTATGCACGCGATGTATATAGCTCCGTATAGTTATTTTTCCCCTCGGGCTGGTGCGGGACTGTTTACATTTCGCAGCTTAACCAAGAAACACTTAACTGTTAGAGGAGCAAACGTCGTTGCGAAGTAAATGTTTGAAAAATAAAAAAAAAATCAATCAAACAAAGAGCCCACATCGTGATGGTTCCCGTGTGGTAGATATTTGTATAAACAAGTCACAAGAATCGGATGTGGTAGTTTCGGAAGAATGGAGTCGCCGAGCCAGTAGCACCGTGTTTGCCATGTTCCGGTGTGCGTACTGCATCGTAAATGGGTAGCCAAAACCGGTCACGTAAGGGATCAACACCATTTATCTATCACTAAGTGAAGCTTTCAAACCATTTGCCTTAATGAAGCTGATAACTTGAAACGCCACTATGGCTTTGGCCAGTGAGGCCAAATACACATAAACTATATGCATCTTTGCGTACAGACGCCACAAGTCTATCAAACGTATGGTTTATTTCATCGCCGTACTCTTCGGTCACGACAATACACTTGGACGCTGGCTACCAACACCAGACATCCACCCACCATCAAACACTCATATGCCTGCCCAACTGTCAGAATAAATGAGCAAGTCGTTCATGTTGCTACTCCCTATCCCTTGACATAATTTGTTTGGCGAACATGGGTTAAAAATAGTTACCACTCTCTATGGGTGCTTCATAACAATTGCTAGACTTTTCTGGGATTAGCTGGAACGAGGCAGAGCGATATATGGCTGGACCGTTTAAGTTCTCACTCTTTAGCGAAAGAGCATCTTTCCATTGCTCTGGTGCGATATGATGGGATATGTGGCCAGATGTGAATAATCAAAACTGAATCGAAGTAACGATGAGTACGTGTCTCTCCAATATTGTCCTTGTTAGATGTAAAAAGCTAGTACATCCGTTTGGATTTGTCTAATATTTCAAACTGTTGGTTAATGTCTATTGTCTCTTTTACCATTCAATAACAATATACTCATTGTAAAGTATTGCAAAAATTCTATATTTGCCCAAAATTGATTGTTCTATTTGTCTTTAGAAATGTTTGAAATCATTCATTTCTATTTCCATTGTACGATTTTTGAACGTTTGATTTCACCACTGTTAATTAAGCATACATGTACGTGCGACAAGAAAGCTTTTATTGATCTAAGTTGTACGTCTTCAATGATAATATCAGAACTATGAACTATTATTAGTCGATTCAATTCTCTACCGTTTAGTGAGCTCAACCGTCTGGCTAATGTATAGGATTCCTGGGCATGATGGCAATGTAGGACAGCTTTTGTTGCTTCTCTGCCGCAGATACAAACTTACTGCCGATCGTAATTTCTTTTGGTATGGGTTTTTGTTGTTTCGTGTTGATTTTCAATGGCCCGCCGTTTCCCTTAACAGGCGGCGTGTTTATATCAAGCAGATGTTTAACCGCGGTGATCGATTTTTCCTTTAGCGCAAAGCGCTTGTCGTGCCGTTCTAACGGTTTGTCTACGTTACCGAATGGAGCTACCTTTATAAAGTTTCGATTATTTTCCTTGCGTCGATAGTAAATCACCTCGCCTAGCAGTGTGATCATGGCTAACGCTAATCCGACCAACGTTGCTATGAAAACACCACCCAAGCTTTCCAGCGTAATACCTTCGCTATCATCGGTATTGGGACACTGACTACGAGCACTGTTGTTCCAAAACTTGGCCGTAAGCGACTCAAAGTAGCGCTCCTTCTGTAGCTCCAATATGAAGTAGCTCAGCTCGTCCTGCAGATGGCTGCCCTGTTGCACCGCTATCCCGTACGGCTGCTCAGCAAACACCTCACCAACTTCGGTGAAATTACAGTTGCGCGATATTTCGTATCTGATTTCGGCCGAATCGTGTATAAACGCAAAGTCGGCGTCGAGATGTTCGTTGACGCGCCGAAAACCATCATCCGCTGTTGCCACCGGTTCGGCAGATTCAATTGCGGAAAGGATATTGATATACTGCTCCTTAATAGGATAGTCCCAAACGCGGTACTGTGCCTGATCGTTCCCACTAGACAGCGTTAGGTTGCGCCACATTTGGTACAGTACGTCTTCTGCGTTTTTCATGTTCCGGAAGTAGTCATGCGTATCGGAATCTTTCACGACGGTGTACTTTATACGGCTTTGGCGTGATAGCTGCTCCAACGATTGCACAGGCGTTTGCATCCGTTCGACCGTGAGAAAGGCGGCCAGATTCGCTGTAAAGGTAGCTAGCATAAGCACCACAAACAGCCAGTAGGCGGCGACCAGCGTTCTGCCAGAGAGAGCTTTTGGTGCTTCACCACCACCCTGTGGGGTGAAGGAGGTCAACGCAAACCAGAAGCTTTCTTTCAGCGTAAAATTTCTATAGGAACAAATGTATGAATGTAATGGATCGTCTATTAGCAGATACACGCTTCACACACACATACACAAAAAGCCTTACCTGCAGTCATACGGATAAGCATCCTTGTTGTTTTTCGCACTGTACGGGGAAAACTTATCCAGCAGCCATAACATGACGGCCGTTGCAACGATCGCTAGCAAAATGCTCAGCCAAACCTCTAGCCGCAGCACGGTCATAAACTTGAACAACGACGTTTCACGGACCGGTTTGCGCATTGCTATCAGTATGCCGGTCTGTTCGAAGTACGGCGCTACAAAATCCACCACTTCCTCGCGTTCGGCGGTCATCTTGAGCGAGGCAATGGCAAAATCAATCTCACCCACTACCAAATCGCCAACCAGACCATCCCATTTGCCGTCAGCATCGCGCAGCCCGAAGGTACCGTTCCGTGGCGAAACGAGGTCGTAGTCAAAGTTCATAACTATGGACAGCTGATGCAGGAAATCGATACAGTACCCTTCCCAAATTGGTTCACCGGTAGTTGGATTGCGCAGGATTTTGCCAGCCGGATTACGCTTGCGATATGCCCATGGTATAGATTCCGTTGTACCGACGCGGAAAAATCGTTTGCTAGCTGGTAGCTTGTCGTTTTTCACCAGCACTAGCTGGCCTTGTGCCACACTGCCAATGGTCTGATTGGTGGGAGAGCTGATAATCGAGAGATTAAGATTAGGACGTATAAGACTGCTTTCTTGGGCAATCCAAAATTGCGCCATCAAGGCCATCTGGTTCATCAGTTCTTCCCGTGCTGTGGTTACGCTTGTGGCGAGTTCTTGGTCTAGCTCTGGCGTACAGTTGAATGCTCTTATCAGAGATATTGGACTCTCGATGGACCATCTCAAAACTACTTCCAGCACATTCTCTAGATGAATGCTTATTGGATCGAACGAGTCGGGACAGATACACGGAGGCAGGTGTCGCAACAGAATGCAGCAAGTGTTGCTGTCCAGGAACAAACGATACATTTCTGGAAAAGTGTCCAGATGTGCATACTTGTCGGTCTGCAAATCGGTGAAAAGCAAATTCCACTTTTCCGGTTTGCGCACCAGCCCTCCGTCGATGGCTTTGTGCAGGATGGCATTCATTTCCATCGTTCCTGCTACCACCGCGTAAAAGGATGGATAGGGTCGAAGATCTCGGATTCTGCCCACCGTATCCTCGTCAAGTTCCCCAAAGGTGATCGCTCGAAGATAGGAATCCGATATGAGTAGATAAATTGCGGCATCTACATCCCGGAGGTTTGGCAGTATGTAAACTACATCGTTACCTGCACGCGCCAGTAGGAAGCTTTCCATCAGCTTTACATACGTTTGTATGGATAGATCGACGTGAAAGTAAGGAATGCCGAATTCTTCTGCAGCAGTTGAAACATATCGCGAATCAATCCACGTCACATCCAGCAATAGGGAAACTCCTTGAAAAAGGGCTGCACAAACTACACCAAAAAGTTTAGTCAAAGACATAATTATATAGATGCACAATTTCGTTCGATCTTACACTGTTCGTCGCCTCCAAACTGAAGACTTTCACGATCGTATACAATGTAGTACGCTTTTACCGCGACTCCTTCAATTTTGGATGATACTCTCTTAATTGCATCAGCAACCATCGCCGGAATTTCCGTGTGTTCCTTTTCGTGCACTATCACTAGAAAATATTCCACCAACAACCCAATTTTAGACAATACGAACAATCTACTTTGGGGCGAACATTCTTACCAATTCCAATCACAATGCTTCCTTCCGTCTCATGCGTCAAATTAGTTGAGCTTGTTAGCTGCAATGCCATTAGCAGTACCGTAAGATGTACTACTAACATGTTGTAGCTCTTGTAGGATTAACGGAAAAGTGTACGCAAATATGAAACTGATCTACTGCCATGGAAAGCTGAAAGTAGAATGACGGGTACTTTTGAAATTGGACAGAATATTAGATCCTTTTGGGCAGCCATCAGCCATGAAGGTGGCAGGCTAGTGAAGAAAGTCAAAGCATATCCTTGACGGGAAATTATTATTTTTGTTGTTGTTGCTTTATTTTCTGTGTCAGCCGTACCGTGCAATTGAAGTCCACGTAGCAGACCCAGAATTGGCTATCATTTTATGAAAATTACCATTTATTATCCTCATCTATCCATCGTGCATACCTATACGTGGTTATTATGGTATGATTTCGCTGTGTGACGCAGCCGTGTTCGCCTCGACTCTTCATAATTAATTCGAATAAATCACTACTTGGTAGGAATTTCCATCCAGTACAGAACCCTTCTATCCTCCGACGAATTGTTGCACATTCTCGTTACGAGGGTGCAAGGATGTTAATAGTGAAATGTATCCTCGTATCCTACCAGGGTTTGTATATAGCGCCAGAATTTGCTGCCATTCGATCCGTTATAAATTGGTCGTAAACAAACGCAGTTACAATTTTGTACGAAAAATGTACGCCAAAGCACCAA
Organism: Anopheles rivulorum; assembly: GCA_018908115.1. Lineage (NCBI taxonomy): Eukaryota > Metazoa > Arthropoda > Insecta > Diptera > Culicidae > Anopheles > Anopheles rivulorum. The sequence continues at coordinate 15,672 of STHB01000012.1, forward strand.
TATCGCGGTAATGCCAACAGTCATTGTCAACGTGAGTGAGTTAGATTTGATTATGCTTCGAAAGCTATAAATTGATTAAACAAAACAAATGATTGCTATCAGATTAAATTTCGCATTGTATACTACCGAATCAAACCACTACCAAACCTGAACGGTTGTTTCTTCGTTTGGGGCTTATCGTTGTTTTGCGGATAGTTGTAGGCAAATTTGTGTTCGTTACTGACCAATTGATTTGTTATGCTCTTTTCAAGTTTCTGGTGAATTCGTTGTAATTCAAGTGTAGTGTGTCCTTCGTACGGATCGATGTACTTTAAAGATATCTCTATTTCTGGCTGTCCCGATTTCATTTTTGAACAACATTGTTTTCGACTCCACAACACGGTCTGGTTCAACTAAGGCTGCGTGGCTTACTTTGTTTATTCAAATTCCAACACATGTTGAAGAGATACACTGTTTGCTAAGATGCAAACAAAACAATTATTTATGTTATATGTTCATCAAAAATTAATAAATAGAAATTGTCGGTAATTTATTTTGTAAATGATTTTGCTGTACAACACCATCTGTAACAAAATCGTTTACATTGGTTTAGATGCACTTTTTGAGTATGGCAGATTATGAATCTATCAGTCAAGTAAGCTGAAGGAGGAGCTGAGCTCCTCCTTTTACCTTTAAATCTTCTCGTTCAACCTGGGTAGAACATTGGTTTCGAAACCAATACGTCCAGTGTTACCGAAGATAAGAGACCGTATTTGGCAGTTAATCAGGCATTGTCCGTTTTTTTCTTAAAGAAAACGTATATTTGTGTAGGCATATTTGTGAGCGCTGGACAAAAATATGTCGAAACTAGAAAGCTACTGTAACCGCAGTTAAGTTGATGAATACAAGAAACGAAAATTACCTACCTTCATCTTGAGTGAAAGTATCCCATCGTTGTGATGCTTGCGTGACTTCCCACTAAGCAACAGCATAAAGCTGCATTTTTTTTTTGTCGAGTAATAGATGAAAAGCCGAAACCATGAAACCACGCCGGGTAAGCGCTTGGTTTTTTTCTGTTTTTGAATGGTAAGAGAATGGTTCGAGAAAAAACGATTCATTTCTATGCGACGAAACGCGGCACGTCGACGTTCGCGTCGTGGAAACCGACTGACTCAGTCAACCGAGGTCGTTTTACAACCCATATGCAAATGTTCGTGTTGTTTTCTCCCTAGTGATAAAGTAAAGACTCGCGTTAGCACGCTAGTGGTAGTAGTTGGGTCAGCGCAACGCATTACTCGGCTGCTAGTTGACCGATAGCAATAGGAGTGAGTTGCAGTAGAATGAACTTGGATTTTCTTTGCGAGAAGGTGCCATATTTAACAACTCCATATATACGAATGGCGGCAAGCTTTGATATGAACATGGTAGTAATATTACCGATGAGGGTTTGTGGTAAAGTTTAACATATTTGTTTAGCAATATTAAGATTAATATTGAAGGTCGAGTTTTGTACGTAGACTTTGAATAGAAATCGCAAAATCTCAAAGGCCTTCACAATGTTTCCTTCGGAATGCTTCACTTCAAGAACTTTGATTTAACGGTAGTGCTCGCGTTAGGCACTACCACGAGCAAGCGCTTCCACGGCATCAAGAAAACGGGAAAAGGCAGTGCACAAAGCACCACCAACATAATGGCAAATGACCCAAATTAAAGTTTGCGCTGCTAGCCTCCCTTCGCCCAAATCCACTGTGGGGCAGAGTGTTGTCGCACTCTATGATACTGCTTTCCTACTCTGTGCTTGTATGCTTCGGTGTTCCCTCTTTCGGTCACAGTTCTCTTTTCTTCGCATTGCATGCGAAGGTAACATTGGAAGACGTTGATACCATCATGTACCTCGATGCGTCAGTGTACGTGCCTCCGTCTGTTGTCCGTAACCGCCGTGGGTTATATGGCTGTCTTTCGTCCACGGTGGTCGAAGCTTCGGAAGCGAGCTTTGGGTAAAGCTTTGTCTGCTGGTAAAACTGCACATTTGCAGGCTTTGTCGCGAGCGANTCGGTGTTCCCTCTTTCGGTCACAGTTCTCTTTTCTTCGCATTGCATGCGAAGGTAACATTGGAAGACGTTGATACCATCATGTACCTCGATGCGTCAGTGTACGTGCCTCCGTCTGTTGTCCGTAACCGCCGTGGGTTATATGGCTGTCTTTCGTCCACGGTGGTCGAAGCTTCGGAAGCGAGCTTTGGGTAAAGCTTTGTCTGCTGGTAAAACTGCACATTTGCAGGCTTTGTCGCGAGCGAAATGGCCAATATATTTGAAGTGTACATCCACTAATCAAATGTATTTAGGTATTCAAAAGTCTCGCAAAGGTTTTTGGAATCTCATTGCAATCAGATTCAGACAGATAGACTTGGGCATGATTATCATTTCCCTCTGTCTAACTATTAATACATATCACAACAATTACTCGGTAACGCATACCCGTTACTACATCCCGAACTGATGTGAGACCTTCGAACTCTAACTATCCAGTATCACTTTTGAAATCAATACTTGGGTCCATGCATTTATTATTTAACACATTTTACCTGATTCAACCTATTTTAAAATGAACAGTTCGACCCTCATCCCATAGGCCCAAACATCCGTCCGGGTACGATCGATCAATGGGTTGAAAAGTGAAGCTCATATCATGAGTTACTGTTCCTGAATTCATCGCTACTCGGAAGAATCGATAAAGCCCCCAGTTTAATGATAGCCATCTCACAAAAGCATAATCATTTCACTTGGCACCTTGTGACACCGGCCCGCACAACGAAACGGGCGAGAATTTGAAAATCAAACGCAGCACGACCGGTACGGCCCCGTGTTTGAGTACTCGTCTAATTTAGAAGTGTTACGTGATTTCAGCAAATCTCTCGCTGCCCATTCTCGTTAATTTTCATCGCTTGTGGTGGTGGTAGCACACCGTAGCGCTGTGTGTTCTGTATGATGTCCACTCGGTCTTTTTTTTTTGTCGTACAGTGGCATGCGCCGCATCGTGTGCAACACTTTGAAACCAGCCCGGAAAGAACACGATTCATTCCGAACGGAAGGAAAGGTTCGAGGCCACCAGCATTAAAGGCATAAACTGTGGTAGATGATTTTCTCACTGAATAGAACACAGCCAGCACTACCACCACCACCATTGTACATTGTTATCGGTGATGCCAGGGTGTTTCACGCACCCTTTGGCACGGTAACAAACGTAGGATACAAAGCTGGAAATATTAAATGCAATTATGTCGTCAATAAATTGAACATATTTAATTCAGTACTCCGACAATAATGGCAAGCAACACCGTAGCCCGGATGAAGGACAAGTGTGAAGCATTAAGCGTGACAATAAAATAGCAACAAAAAAAAAAACAAACAAATAATTAAAAAAGAACAGTTTAATCTTTAAATAATTAAACATTGATTCCTATTTTTTGGGCATATTTTGAGGCCCGGTTGTTTGAAGAAGCTCTTTCGAAATGTTCCGTTGTTAATTAATGCGTGTATTACTTTATTTCTCTCGTCAACAGGTTTCAGCTGGACAGCATTTGCATCTTAGTGGCGATCTTAAATCTGGTGTATCCGTCGCGGCACAACAAGGCGTATTCTTTAGTCAACAGCAAACCGCTCAGCAACAGCAGCAGCAGAATCAACAGCAACAACACCAACAACAAACGCATGCTCAGCATCAACAGCATCAGCAACATGCACAGCATCAACAACATCAGCAACAACATGCACAACATCAGCAACACCAAGCACACCAGCAACACCAGCAACATGGGCAGCATCAGCAACATCACCCGCAACAACATCCACAACATCCGCAGCATCAGCATCAACAGCACCAGCAGCATCATGCACAGCAAGCCGGACCGAAGCAGCAAGCGCAGCAAGGAAAACAGGCCGGCCCCGGCATGGGTAGCTTGCCCGGTGGTATGGTCGGTGGACAAGCAAACGTTGGGAATGTTGGCAACAACGGTGGACAACAGACAACAATACCGAATGGTCCCGGACAGGGTATGAATGCTGGCAACGTCGGTGGAAATGCTGGTCCTCCCTCTGGAGGTGGTCATGGTGGTTCTAACCAAAATCATTCTCAAAATCAAGTTCCCAATTCCCAAGGTAAGCATCAAGCCATAAGTGGCAGAAACTGTTCAAAATTTGTATTAGGTGGAGGTAGTCTAATGAATTCAAAATCGCACAGAATTGTCTCATTTATTGTAAAAATGGTAGAGACATCGAACCATGCATACACACTGTTAAGTATGATTGTTGATACGAAAATTAAACTGCAAATGAGTAATACATGTCGAAAGATAAAGAATGCTATAGAGAACTAAACGAAAAGAGAAAGGCATAGGTGAGAGCCTCAATTGGGGTAATGTAATCCGAAGCAAAAAAGACATAATATTCGTATCACGATCCAGTATGTGTGTGTGTGTGTTTTTTTTTTCGTTGTAGTCTCTAGTAGAAACGGTGAGATTGGCCACGGTGAGTGGCTTTTTCCCCTCGGTAGACGGATAGCTCTACAAGCGCGTCTAGTGCGCATGACCATGTGCAGTTGGAATTGACTGTACTCTAATCGATTGAACCGAAAATGCAATATGCCACTGTCTGGTTCAACATTTACAGGGGAAGCTTAAAATATGCCGGAGTAACTTTTTTCCCCATAGAAAATCCGAACGAAAAGCGGACCGTGTACAGTCGGTCGATCAGTCGGTTGCTCGCTTATACGGTACGGTGTCGGCATGGCTCGAACTCAACCGAACGTGTCCCCCTTCCAATGCGATGTTGATACCATCGGATGATTTGCTTTTAGGTTAATAGATTTCCTTTGCGACACTGTCGTGTCCGGGCGTGTTACCATTCGGGTTCGGGCTGCCTGGCAAATGCAGGGGGAGGTTTTTCTTTTTTGCTGGAAATTTAAACTTTTCATAATGTTCCATTTATGAACGTTACTCTTGTGTCTAAAATTTGATACGAATGTGGAACACACACACACACACACATGAAGCGCCAAGCAGCCCCAGATGCATATGCTTTGGTGGCATTGTCTTGCCATGGCACAGAACGGCAACATGATTTCATAGAACGTAGCTGTAGCGGCACGTGGCACATAGGGACGACGGTCGTCGGTGACGTCGTTTGTTCGATGCGAATATATGTGATTTTATGCTTTTTCTCCAGATACACAAACAAGAGCTTCATCGACCGATGGCAGGTCGTTAAATGAAGTGGTGTAAATGCGATGTACGTGGGAGTGGTAAATGTACGTCGTTACTCTCACACCTTTTTAATGTTTCGGAAAGGGAACAGTTTGTATAGCAAATATAGATATACATTTTGCGGAATTGATTCAAACAACGACAAAAAGGGAGCCATAGTAATATTATCGGTTAATAAACATATGTTCTTCAATACTTGCAGGTTCCTCCATCGTCAACGAAGCACAGTACACCGTTTCGCAATCGCAAACCATCAACTTTACGCAGCAAACGCTACGGGCACGGCAGCAGCAGCATCAAGTTAATGGAAACGTGGGTATGCCAAATGGTGGTCCTGGAGGTCCGCAGCATCAACAGCAGCAACCCGGACCAGGTATGGGAGGACCAACGCAAAATCCATCGCAGCAGCAGCAACAGCAACAAACGCATACGGGTGGACCTCAGTCTGGTCCGGGTGGAGCTTCCGGTCCTGGCATTGGACAGGGCGGTGGAACGGTACCGCCAGGCATGGTAGGCGGTATGGTCGGTCCGGGTGGTATGGGTGGTCCAGGTGGTCCGGGTAGTGGCGTCGTCGGAATGGGACCGAACGCAAATGTTCCCATGGGTATGGGTGGGATGAGCGGACCGAACGGTGGTGGCATTAGCGGGCTGAACTCGATGGTATCAAACTCCATGGCCCCTGGTGCTGGCAATGGCGCTGGAGGGGTGAATGGTGCTAGTATGGGTGGAAATAATGGTGGCATGATACATGGCGCCATGGGTGGTCCTGGAGCAGCAGGCGCGGGCGGTCCGGGTAGTGGTGGTGGCCCGGCAGGTGCCTTAAGACACGCGGAACAGATGAAATTTTTACAACAACAGCAACAGCAGCAGCAAATGATTCGTGCCCAGGCCATGCAACAGCAGATGGTAGCCGGCGCTCGGCCACCCCCACCCGATTACAAAGCAACACAGCAAGCGAATCCAGCAGCGGCGGCAGCAGCGGCAGCAATGATGCAACAGCAACAGGCGCAGCAGCAGCAGCAGATGCTGCATGCTGGTGGCCGTTTTCCTGCCATGCGAAGAATCACCCAGCAACCGATTCCGCCAAGTGGGCCGATGATGAGAGCACAACATGCGGTGTACATGCAACAGCAGCAGCAGATGGGTGGTCACGGTGGTCCTCGAGGTGCAGCAGGCATGGTCGGTGGTTTTGGAGCAAACGCTGGACCCAACGTTGGCGTTGTGGCTGGCCCTGGTGGTTCCGGTGGTGGTAATGGTGGCACTGGGACCGGAACTGTGATGGCCGGACCTGTGCAACGACCGCCGAATGTGCAGGTTGGTCCAGAAGGTATGCCGATCGGGTCACAGCAAGCAGAGTGGCGTCACATGATGGCTATGCAACAACAGCAGCAAGTTAATTTCGGTGGCACAAGTGGTGGAAGCATGCGTCCAGGATTTGGCGGTAAGTAGATTGTGGATGAACCTTCTGAGTTGTATCGTTGTTCTAAAACATTTATATATATTTGTAGGGCCCGGTAGCGGTCCTGTAGGAGGACCAAATGGATCAGGACCAGTGGCTCGATTGGATTCTTCCGTTGGGCCTGGCGGACCCAATGGACCGGTTGGCCCGGGAGGTCCGATTGGTGCTGGCGGTGGTGGAGGAGCCGGTAGTGGCAATACTGCCGGCCCCGGCATGGGGCCAAATGGTCCAAACAATGGTGGTCCCGGTGGACCAGCTAGTGGCAATAGTATGACAGGAATGCAGATGCAAATGTTACGACAGCAAAATCTTACCATGTACCAAGGCCAAGCAAACAACAACGGAGGAGGGCCGATGAGCCAAATGCAAATGCTGCAGCAACATCAGCAGCTTCAGCAGCAACAGCAGCAGCAACAAAGTATGATGAACCAAATGCAGATGAGCCAGATCCATATGTCTCAGACGCAAACGATGTCAATACAGCAGCAGCAACAACAAAATCAACAATCTGTGATGAATACCTTTACAACGCAATCTACGCAACAGTCCACCACAACGACCATGATTAGCGGAGGGGGCAGTACGGGCAATTCGATCGGTGGCCCTGGGGTGGGACCGAACGTGAACGGTAATATCAATCCTGGTAACATGCTCACCGGCCCCGGACCATCATCGGCCGGTCCGAACAGCAATAATGGGAACAATGGTAACAACACCGGTAGCAGTAACATGAACAACAATGGCCCCGGTACCGGCAACAACAGTAGCAGTAACAATAATTCATCAGAGTTCCTAGCGTTCCTGGAGAATCTGCCTGTGGGGGATCCAAACCAGTTTAATGCGCAGGATCTACTCAACTCACTCGACAATGATAGTTTCAATCTTCAGGACATTCTTTAAGGCGACCACTAGCATACAGCAGCAGAAACAATCTCGTCTAAAGTGTCCATACAGCAAGAACGTTGCATACTGGACATCCTGCTGGTGCTGTACATAGCTGCTGCAATTGCCACAATTCCAAAGGTACACCAGCAGTAATGTAGTTCCTGGTGTTATCGGTTGTTATATTTATTTATAGCAAAAGCAAAACATTTCACCAACTGTAGTGAATACGGTAAAAAGTAACTAAAGATAAAAGACAAATCAAAATGTAACGATAGCAGCCGGCAGTCGAGCCAGATAGGTAGTAGTGGAGATTATTGATGCGTAAAGTTCATTGCTGCGATCAGATGCAAACACCGACGTGTTTTACTATGTATATAGTTTCCATGTTCTTTAACCATGTACCGTATGACGATGAGAAGACTTTAAAGCAATGCAATCGCCCTTGTGTACCGATCGACATCAGTGCAAGTCTGGTGGCACACGCTGGTCTTCCTTTTGCTACAAAAGTGACAGGTGTGCTGCAAACAACGTGCATAGTAGGGAATAATTGCATATAAACTCATTACCTAACAGTACTGTTTGCTATTTAAAACGATGTAGGATGTTTCATTTTCGGTGCTCTCTCGATTTAGTATAACGCTTTTTCCCCGGGTCGACAGAAAAAAACGATCGTGAGTTGAGAGTAGTAATAATGCTCCACTTCCTCTACTTCCATATTCTGTGGTAGTGACTAAATTTCGCGTTTAACGTACAACAGCAACATGGCAGGAGTTGACCTAATATGCAGTAGAAATAGTTAAAATAGTAAAGTTAAAACAAAACTACAAAGTAAAACACTGACCGAGTAAACGGGAATCGTATATTGATTGACAAACATTCCTCTCTCGAGTACAGTTCGTCTTTTTCTATATATACTGACCTAAACAGTACGCAGCGTTGGTGCGTTCTTTCTCTCTCGGTGGAAGAAATGACCTAACAGCATAGTGCTCAGCATATTGTGTCTTCACGTCCCTTGCTTCGATTACGTTCCCAATAAGGTGGGTTTAGTTGCATCCTCAAAGGGAGATGACTTTATTTGTACTTTTCAAATGATGGGTTTTGTTTTATGTCTCGAGTATATTTATCTCTACCTTTCCATTCGCAATCGATACCGTATAGGATTAATTTAGCAATACAGGAGAAGCATCAGCAAAGTGTGTCTTTGTTTTATGAATGAACATTAGAAAATATTCGATACAAGGGATCAAGAGACTTGCTTTTCTTTCAAAGAAAACAAACAAAAACTCAGCATTGATCATGTATAAGGTGTAATAGGTGTAGCACACAGACTCGGTATAGTTTTAACTCTCCTGTATTATAGCATTGTGTACAGTAAAATTCGCGTTTCGTTTTATCTATTTAAAGGCAAAGATAGGTTTGACCATTATTTAATGTTTTTTTTTAAACACGCGTATGCAAACAACGCGGGATTGAACCACATGCACAGCTGCAAAACTATACGAAATAAGTGGGATTCCTAGCGTTAGTAGATAAACATTCTAATAATGAGTAGCAGAACACAATATATTATATACACATACATGCATACAGACACAAATACACTCAACCATTGTAAACATTGAACTAAAACGTATAAGAAAACGATTAATCCAAAACAGTACACCTAAGTGTATAGCAAAACAGTATGTATACAAAGCAAACGGTAGTAAACTCGATTAAACTGAGCTCGGATAAACTATGTAATCAAATCAACATGTAACCAAATCAAATTTTATAGAGGAAAAGAAACTAACTCAAACCATTTAAATGAGTTCTGGATAATTTGATTTTAGTTCGCTAATTTGTTATCATCCAGAAGCGCCACATTTTTGTACGGTGAATGAAAGTACTGCAGCCTAATCTTGTCAATTAAAACCCGCACAGTAACCGGAGCGTAGCCGATCGGTGTAAGATCAAGAGCTGCGATTTGTTCATTTGTTTTCATCTTGTGATAAATACATTCTAATTTTGATGCAAACTCACTTTATTTGTCATACTCAAACAGGCACAAAACATGAAAGTACTGAATTGGTAAGACACTACATAAAATTTGTTACACCGTACGTTCATGCAATACCGATGCAACTAAATCGTTCATCCCATGTAACTTCATCATGAGAATTGCCAATTGAACAAAATATACACATATAAGGAGAAATTAAAAACAAAAGGTAAAGAAAATGCTCTTTAGTTCGTACCTCTTTGTAGCAAAATGAAACAAAACTAAAAATGCAAAACTCAATGCATGGAAAGCAATAACTGCTTGTTACCTTACCAAGTTTTGGTTACGCCAGTAAAATGAATTGCAGAACTTTGAACGAGGAGCCATTAATACACCATGCACAAGAACAGTGCATCCATCTTTAGTCGGTAATGAAATAGAAGAAAAAAAGCTATACCAAGTACATATACACAACAAACTAGGAAAAATTTAACAACCGGTTCTGCACGAATGTTTGCTTTAATACTAGCGGGACAGTCATTCTAACAGTCATTATCCATTTTCCTTCTCTGAAGTGTAGTCCTTTCGCATTATGAATCATATAACAATTCAACCGTTACACACACTGTATTATCAAAATGCAAACTAGGATACAAAAGTGATAATTTTTTTTCCTTTTTTGTTTGTTAAATTATTTCGGCAAAGCCAATGGGCGCGTGCATTCGTCGCATTCGAATCGTGAACGGCCGTTGTGTAGAGCAGTACATGCACGAAACAAAGTTTTATTTTTACTGCAACCCACTATTTTAGTACGAAGAAAGACCAAATCCGACATGTTGGGGTGCATATATTGTGATGTAAATATTGATTTCCGATGTGGGCTTGTACTGGGTAGAAGTTTCTGTTGTAAAACTGTGCAACAACACAAAAGCGGTGCGGCACGATGTCCGTTAAAAAGCAACCGCCAGGAGAAAAGAGCAAAAGGTAGGGAATTTATGTGAAAAAGTATTTTTCGAGGGCCTTTAATGAATTGGACTTTATAGAGTGTAAAGAAATGCATTACTTACTAGCATTAAAATGCGACCGGTTTTTTTTGTTTTAATAATTTTAGCGAGAAAAATGAAGAATGTAACACTTAGTGAATCTATTTGGTCATCTAAGGTACGTTTTAATGTATTATTTTACTCAATGTACTTCTATTGACAATTATTATATGATAATTAAAGTAAAGCATTAAAAGAACATGCATTGAACATTCACGTTGCAACAGTATGCAAACTCCACATCAAAAGCCAATGAAGTTCGATTGGAATTTGCATTTGAAAACTAAAACAAAATTTCATCCATGAAGGGGAAGAGACAACACGCTAGACAAAAAGAAGCGCAAATGTAAAAACAACAAACAAAACAACAAACAAGCAAAATCGAACATGAACAAACGATTATTTGAAATATAGATAATTAAATTGATTTGCTGTCTTTGTTACTTTAAATTTTTTCTTAATTTCCAATGAAATCGTGTAAGTATAACTTAGATTGATGTTTTGATTTGTATTTTAGGTAAAAAGTCATGTTGCTCATAGGCTCCTACGACGGATATTCAATTGACTATCGGGGCACATGGTAAAAAGTTCTCTCTAGTATACACACAAGACTTACAAGGTTGATGAAAATTGGTGCATATAATATAACAATTTTTCAGTTTCTAGTTTTAGTGCATATAATATAACACTTTTCTGCTTAATTTTTTTTTATTTTCAAATAATTTTCACTTTTAATCCTATTTATTTCTATCAAATGTTACACCTAAATTAAACTTGTTTAAAAATGAATGAGAATCATTAGATTCGACCTCTCTCATCAAGGTCGGTGACCGTAAATCGCTGTCGAACAAAGGAATAACTGAT
>STHB01000012.1:34512-96761 GCA_018908115.1 Anopheles rivulorum
AAGAAGAAAAAACCATATTGATGGTAGACACGGAGAACGTAAGGAAAGCTCGCAAACCTTGCCGATGATGAATTGTTTTTCAGTTATGTTATTATAATAACGCTCCTTAAGATGGCTCCTTCTCAATGGTAAGTTCTTCAAAAGTGCTTGAAGCGACCATCGTCCGATCGGGGCGAACTTGCCGGTCGATGAACTGATGGTCATCGTTGTACCCTCTCGTAAGACACCGTCCACCATCCAAGGTTTGCATGGCTGATAAAGCATGCTTGTCTTTGCCATTCTTCTTATAGCCGAGACTACCCCACTAAAGGGAGTTGCCGCCGCTTATGCTAGAACTAGAAGAATACATACGTGAGGCATCGGGTGGCAACGATTTAGCAGATGTGTTGAGCGAGACAGAAATTACTCGTCTGCACTTGTCATCGTAAATCATTTACCATTCGCAAACGGTCGTCCGGTCACTTGGAATTCGTCTCGGGATCGCACCTTTCGCGAATGCTTCATTCTCTCACTCGTTCGCACCATCGTTTGCACCATGATTACATGTTGGTTGGTGCTGCTATTCTTCAGATATAGCTCACGATCTTACTGTGTTTGTTAAAGCAAAAAGAAAAACTGATCTTTCGCAGAACTAAAAGCGAGCAGATGGTTTGCACGAAATTCCATTACGATTTATTCTGAAGCCACAATAAGGCGGACGTGCCTGATAAGGACGGGCAGAAAAGGAAGAGTTTACATGAAAGGGAAATCTACGGCAGTATATTTATTGTAATGGCATTTTAATAGCTTTCCAACGCATCACTTTCCGAACGAAACATTACAAAGTGCCAACTTGTCGCGTATTTTCTTATCAAGCATTTTTGTTACTATTGAAAATTTAACATCTTCAGCACCTACATCAAATTTGAACATTTATAGCATCATAACTTGTAGCACATTATTGCACTTACGAAACATAAACTTCAAACCGTTCTTCTTCTTAAAATTTTAATTAAAAAAAAACGAGTCAGTGCTCCAGAAACCACAATGGAATATCTACATGTAGTATCTAAAATCCCAAACTATCTAAAAAATCACAAAAACAGGTATACAATACATACAACACTTAACAATAGGAAAGATCTCCAAACTCGTTTTTGGTGGTGTATGTTTTATTAACAAATCACCCTTAAAGCATTATTTTCGTAATCTAAAGAATGTATTAGACTAAATCCAATACTTACTGACTTAGATGGCCTTGTGTCACAAGAAACGTGTTTAAAAAGAGCCAAGCTAAATGAAGATTTAACGTCAATCTGCCTTTTTATTGAAAGAAATTCAAAATTTGACACTTTTGCTTACTTGTTTCATATTGTATTTATTTGTAATGTTGTATATTCACTTCACATTCATATTGATCATGTGTTACGTTATCCTTTTATTTATGAAGTAATTAAATGTTTTGTTTTTTAATAAAATTAGTGTTAAGAATGCAAATAAGTAAAATTTCAAATAAAGTACACACTATACCTTGAAAACTTTCCGCTAGAAAAATGTAGATTTTCACTTAATTCTTACAAAACAACATTTATTTGTTAGTGTATAATATACAAAAATAAATGAGAAATATTTATTTCATTACATTTTACTGTAAAAAGTACCTTCTATCAAGTGAATATCAAATTCAATCATTATTAATCTGTTGGGTCATTTTTAAATCCGCTATTCAACTGCGACCGGTAATTAATTATTTCGCCTTTATTGCTTTGCTGTTCCTTAGTGCAATGAGCGTTAGTTTCGTAAAAAAAAGATAAAAAAGATGATGAAATCGGTCTGCTGTGCCGTTAGTAGCGCTATTATGTTGCTTACCAACCATGTGTGTAATTTGTATCACCTCACATCTTGCCGACAATGCACTTTTTGCACGGTATAGAGTATCGAACAGGTAGGAGAAAAAGCCAAACCAAACAGTAAAACAAACGAATAGAAAATTTAAATAAAATCAATCGTATTACGCTGATTATGCACTCGAACGTGCCTTACCGCCTTACCTTTCCATATTCTGGGAGCACTTTCGGTGTGAGGTGCCCTGCAAAACGGAGGCCACCGGCCCTGATTTTCTTCAAGCAAAACGAGCTTTCGACCCTTTCCAGCGCCACCAAATTGCCGTTTTAAATGAACTCGTAAATCACTTTCGTTTCAATCGAAATGGAAATCGCTTGGCCCGTCAGTACTAGTGGCATTGGTGCTAGAAATTTCCACTTACCAGCCCATTCCTTCTCCGTTTGCAAATGCACTTGAATGCAGGGTAGTGGTGTTATTTATGAGCGTGTCATTCTTCTTATGCACTGCACTCGCTGAAAGAATCACCGGACGAGGAAAAAAGTATACAAAATCCCCCCTCGAAGAAAAGCTCCCAATGAGTTCTGGTATCAATGGAATGGCCAGGGCATCCGTGTACCGTCGTTTAGGTAGGAAGCTACAGGTTGTGGCGAGTTTTGGTCACGAATCGTGGCATCCAATATCCAGAAAAAATAGGCCCACCATCGCCATTCAACCATCGGACACGGCGGATGGTTTTGTATAGTGTGTGTGACTTTCGCTTTTCTTCCGCCTGCAATAAATATGACTTTTATTAGAATCCAACGAAATCGACACTACTGTGTAGTACAGCTATTGTGAGCGCTTGAATAGAGCACTAGAAGTTCGCCAGCTTGCCGTCTTTTTCCACCGTTGTACCGTTCATTCATTGACTTTCCTTTTTTTTGTTGTTGTTAAGTCGCCCACACCCAACAACACCGAGCCGGGCGTTGGTCGGCAGAGATGCTTTCGTCGAGATCTGCGGAAGTGATCGAAGGAAAAGTGTTTGCAAAGGTGGTAAGAGACAAAACACAAACTACCATTTGTTGCTGCTATTGACGCAAAGCGATGTTGATGCGCGACATCTCGCGGTCGGGAGCAGCGAGAACAGGCAGAAAAAAGAAGGTTTGTCATGAGCGCGTAGGCGCTTTTCGCTGCTTTTCAAGTGGGACAGGTTTCTTGCCAACTACGGCCTGTCACCTTCGAGTCTATCAATCAATACGCTAACGCATGACTACAGATTACCTTTCATCGCAGCTGCTTTGGTGACGATCCTTGGTGGTTCGGGTTGAAGGCTGCGGCCACTATTCCGCGGACCAGTTTGGGAAACAAAGGAGCAAGCTAAGAAATGGTGTAGAATTATTTTTTCTTCCGTTTTATTGTTGGAAAAAGTTATTTACATTTAAAAAAATGCATTTTCTTTATGAAACACGTTTTTTTTATGGCATTATGTTTTATTTTTGCTTATAGTTTCCAATATTCCTTTTGTTTTATTGTACCTACTTATTTGCATTTCAATTTCAACTGCGCAACGGGTAAGCCATGGCAATGTTTCTTGAAACGGAGTTTCTACTGTAAGCAACCGGGAAAAAGCTTGTGTGAAGGTAAAAACACTCCAAAGTGCAAAATCCTTAGTGTACGACAACGTGGACCTTGAGGGCGTAGCAGAAGTGGTTTGTTTTTGTCATATTTTGTGTATTGTGCTGCTCTTAATTAGTTTCTTACTTTTGAGAAAAAAGTTTCAAATCTCGTGGTTTCTAATCTATAAAAATTATTTTCCTCTTTTGAGAAATGCTTTTGTGAATTATCTTCAACAAGCAAAGAACGAGATGTAGATTTTTAAAAATAGTTTAAAAATGAGATGTCAACAACTACTGGTGTCAATTTCTTGTACGACCGGACTACGTGTGAAATGATGGGTTTTCAATATCTTCGCAAAGACAAACCGGATCGCGTTCGTAGTTGACGAAATGGTCCATTTGTCCACTTCATTCATGTGTCATTGAAAGGAAGCCGGTCGCTTTGCACACGATACTTCCTTTGCGTTGGTATATTGCCATCGATAAGGTTTTTTTTATTGCTTATCCAGCAAAGTAGGCCATTTGAAAGGCAAAACAGAAGAAACCATCAGCAAAAGCACATGGTAAAAAGCTTGCAGTGC
This sequence comes from Anopheles rivulorum, assembly GCA_018908115.1. Taxonomy (NCBI): domain Eukaryota; kingdom Metazoa; phylum Arthropoda; class Insecta; order Diptera; family Culicidae; genus Anopheles; species Anopheles rivulorum. The sequence continues at coordinate 38,513 of STHB01000012.1, forward strand.
TCACTAGATGAGTAAACAGAATGTCAAGTTCATACATTTTTACATTTTATGGCATGTCAATCCCATGGCATTATTGTGTGAAAACTGGCTTTATTATATATTTTTAATGGGGATGGATAACTTTTGACTGGTTTGGAACGTCAGTTACAAATATGTTCACAATTCAAATCTAATTTGGTTGTTATGGTTGTTTTGAGTTTTGCGTAACGAATGCGCAAAACGAAATAACCTTCATTTTGTTGCAGATCACCGCTTATCAGCCAGCTCGTGGAGATTTTTAAAATTATATTAAAAACTATATTTTACAAACAAACAAACTAGAAAAATTTGGGTCATTTTAAAATTTGGAGGTAGGAAAACTGATACATGACAAATGAAGATTAATATTAAAAATGTTTGTAAGCTCTAACTGCAAGGAAAAGAGATCCTTACTTAAGGAAAAAAAACTTACGATACAGATGGAAATGTACAAGTTACATTAGATTATTCTAAAATGTTTGTCAAAACCTCACAGTCATACAGATCTTTGCAAAAGAGTCAACTACTTATAGTGTGAGAGTGTTTTAAAGATGAATAATCTTAAAGGTTGTCAGTAGGAATGGCCTATGAACATACTTAAAGAAAACCTAAATATTGGATAATGCATCACATTAACTTAGCGGCTTCGCCGAAAATGGTTTGAGGCACACACTCGTTAGTTAACTCTTGAGATAATTAGTATACCGTTCTAGACGGTTCGGTAGAAAACACTCATGTCGACAAGGACGGCAGGAATACGCTTTACACATCTAATGAATAGTTTCAAATTTGCCTCCAGGACTATTTCCCTTTTACAACAATCGCCTACAACGGGCAGGCGATTCCCGAAGCTTTGTTGTTGACTTCCAGCAGTCTAGTCAACCATCGATGCGTCGCGTTGCACTTTGGATGCACAATTTCTGCACCGTAAATGGTGCAGATAGAAGCGTGAGACGCAAACCCGGGAAGCTACTCATCATAGTGTCATAGTTGCGGTGGAAATCTGCATCTCAAGGTTAGTGCAATGTAATTAGCATGCCTGCCGGACTGCATTTGTGCCCGATAACCATACTAGTGATCACTGCTACAATTATTCGCGTTTTTTCGTCCACACAAGGTCTCCACAAACATTATCTTCTGCATGCAACCGGAACCGGAACGGTAATCAGTCAGTTTGATGTTGAAAAAGTTACACCATCCAGCAAACGGTACTATTGTTACAGACAGACGAGAAGATTTTCGGTCAACTGGTGGTGGTTCATTGTGCTAGTGCAACATCGTAATATGTACATGCCGATTGCTTACCAACAAACAGTTACCGAGTAGCTGGATGAAACGATGTTTCATTCGTTGCGTGAGATAACGATACATCAAACGCCAAAACTACCAACGCGGTGCGAATGTGTCATCACCGTCATCAAAATTACCAGCGCAAGATGGCAGCCGGTGCAATCGCATCCACGTTGCGGGAGATACCGATGCACTCGCTTGTGCTGCCACATTACAACTAACGTAACCTTTTTCTTTTCTTTTTCTTTAGCGTGGACACGCAACGAATGGAAAGTCTCTCATCAAATGCTGCTGTTTTGGCTCCCTGAACGATACCGCTTACCGGCACACTAAGCAACACATAATTTATTCCTGGGTTATGAACTACGACTGGCAAACCACTGGCAACAACCAGTCTACTAGCAGGCAAGCGCTTTCAGCTGGGAACTACATACCTATTTTTGATGAGCCCACTCTATTATGGCTTGCATCTCGTGTTTTACAGATTACTTTAATATCACGAAAATTTAGCACCCTTCGAAATAGTCCACGGGGTAAAACTCGTCTTGAGATTACTTTAACGTGTCTGTCGTGTACAGCCGAAGGTTTAGTACGGTAAGTGCATAAGTTGAATTGCATCTAGCTTTATGGCTGCGTAAGAGAGTGGTACAGCAGTTTAGTACAATTTTATGTGATTGATTGGGAAATTGGATGAATTACGTAGCATCGCGTTATGGTAACCCTGCCAGCTGCGTTATGATATCATTAAAATAAAATAGAGAACACAATGAACACAATGAACATTTAAATGATGTTGAATATAGAAAATATCACTTAACATGAGAATAACACAAATAAACGACATTTAAAGGAAATAGGAAATCCTATTTAAACCTTGTAAACATCTGCCCTAATATGGCACAGTATACAGTGAAAAGCCCTCATAAAGTTAAATCATAAATTGAAAGTATATCCTCTGTAATAACCCTTCAATTCACTGTAATAATAATCGACGAGCTTAGGCGTGTTTATAATGTCAGTAAAATAATACCGAACAACTTTACCATGTATTTTAGGGAGGATGGCCTTTTTGGTATAAGAGTCAGTTAATTTGCATCTGCAAAACGAGTTTTTTCACAACTCATTTGTAACTGTAAAAACTCAACTCATTTCACAAGTTAAAATGTCATTTCCGTCATGTAAAGCACGCTGCTATCCAATTTCCTTTCAAAAACAAAAGTTTACTTACATTGTATTCTTCCAAAGAGAATTTTTGAATTATTCAAAAAATCAAAACATGTTCGAAGCCACGGTTCTTACTATAGTAGCAGGTGTAGAATATGGATACAATTCAAATGGTTATTGCTTTTTAACATGTGAACTTTGCTTTTTTATTTCTTTTTAATATGTTTCATATATATTCTTCTTTGTGCAAATGAAACTTAAGCAGTAAAGTAAAGTTGACTATTTATTTTCATATAACATCACACTTGATTGAATATTTTTTTGTATGTATATTACGACGGCTTAGCGCCGTATTGCCTTGATTGCATAATGATAAAACATATAATTAGTTTTTCAGAACAAAAATTACTAGCTTTAATCTCTATATCTTTAATAAATTAGATAGACTTTTCCACTTGTTACTGGGTAAAGGAATGGCAGTAAAATCATCATAAAAGTAAACTCACTGCGAAGTTTGTTTAGTACTATCATAAGTTAAGATAAAAGTCTATAGAGAAATACATTTTTGAAATCGTTCTCAAACCAGCATTTCCTTTTTTCTCATTAGAACGGCCTGGCCATATATCTAAATCCGAAGTGCTGGTGGTAAATGTTACTAAAGCAAAACAGTGACACAAAAAGTGTGCATCAGTTGTTCATTTACCATGCGTGACCTAAACCCTCCATTGTACCTTTACTTTCACCACTAGGTGGTCGTCGTTTTTACTTTATTTTAGCTTTGAACCGTCCCAGACCCGTCGCCGGGCACATTCCACATAAAATCGATCAAAACATTCCTAACAATGATGCTTTTCCGTCGTTTGGAACGAATCGATCGGTTCTCCGGATGAACTGGGAAAGTATGTAAAGTAGGAAGTGGCCTACCAATATGGTGCGTTCAAGAAGATATGCTAAAAAGCATGAAAAAGGGCTGGGTGCGCTAGCATCCGGTGCACAATGGTGCTGCAATTCATTAAGTTTGGGGGAAACAATAAATTTTATTGCCATTTAACTTTATGACACCTCTTCCCGAACAGTGATTTGTTTCAATCTGCTTCTGTGATTTCGACTGTTCGACAATCATAATTGTCGTTTAAAATAACTTGAGCTTTCGTAGCGCATGTTGGGATATCTTCGTTAAACCATAAGCATTTGTGGGCAAATCTATTGCTCAGCGGGTTGGCTGAGTGTTACATCTGCGCAACAAAGATCGTTAATTGAAAGTTGCCATAAGTCTGACGTATTCATATTTCGACCAATTGTATCATAATGGAACTAACAGCTTTATTATGTAAATCCTTTATCCAGCAGAAGTGTGTTCGTGATGAACGCACTATTTTAAAACCCACTAAAGACATCTGATTTAGTAAGGCAACATGAAGTGGTAACAGCAGTAGTAGTACAAGGCTCTGACGACAAAGACGGCTATCATGTGTGTTAGCTAATTGGACAGCAATGGACCCGCTCGTACCATGCGGAGGCACACGCACCCTGTATCTTAATGTCATTATCGATGGATTTCAAAGTAGCTTCAACCTTGGCTTAGGCTTAAGCTCATTAAGAATCTATTATATCGAAAAGAAACAAGCTTACGCGCGAGATCGGATCTTCGGTACGAATCCAGTTGCTAGAAGGCGTATGTTTGTGTGTGTCACTGTTGAATCTGTGTGATACATTCGAATGGCTTTGAATGTGTAGATGAATGCATCGCCTAACATTGATTCGTGTGATGATTGATTGCTACTAACTTTAGTTTGGCATTTGGCAAGATTAACTAACTGGTGCATAACGTGTAATTACTCCTTGTTTTGCACATTTAAACAATTTCCGCACACCGCACCGCATGACGAGGCGTATCGTTGTGCCTTGTTTTGTTGTTTTTCTTTGTACGTACGCGAAACATTTAAACAAGATTTGCACAGGTGACCCCATCGCATCGACACAGTTTCCTCAATTGCGCAAATATACTTTTCCTGCTGCATTATGTCGTAATAGGGTCATGTTTGAACATTTTTCATGCTTTACTTTCTGTGCAGGTATGCTGCAGTGAGAATGAGGTAGAGAAAATTCCTCCACAGCACAGGCAAAAGGGCTATGGAAAGCGCACATCGCCAGTCGATCTGGCAATGGTGCCGGTGCACGACGATGAATCGAGACCAATTCAAGAGATTCACTCCACAAATCCACCCTTTCTCCCTAACCCTAACTCATTCCTCCTCCTCCTCCCCCTCCCCTCCAATACCCCTTTCCCTTCCGGATGTTCCAACTACAATGGCTGCCAACACCAATAGCGTCGGATTATGAAGTGGGTGACGCTATAATAGCCTGGAAGTGAAGAAAATGTGCCTCGCAGCAGATGGATGCTGGGGGATCTGATTTTGTTTCGATACACCGCCACATTCGACGACGACGACCTGATTGCGGTAACGAATCATGTTCACGAGAGCCCATTTCCCTTACGAGGCGTCTCAACGAAAGCACAATTCCCTTGCACTTTTTTTTTTTGTTTCTTGCGCACGCTGCGCTGGTTTCTGATAACGATCGGCTTAACACGGTGAGAAAATGCATCCGGCGTTTCCTCTTCTCAGCTATTATTGATGTAGTTAACGTACCGACGAATTGTTCATTATTCTTCTCACACCTATCACCTAGTTGGAAGCATTCTTTGCTGAATTTTTTGCCTACTCCTTAAAGTTGTTTCTTTTCTCTTGGGGGAAAAATCAACATGTCTATGTTTGCAAGTGATAGTCTTATTAACATGTCCAATTACTTAACTTCTCACACAGTGTGCTATATTCTAAGCATTAATAGTTTTCTTAGTTATAAAAATCACCCATATCGCTTAAATATTATTAGAATAATGAGAGGAAAACAAAAAATACATTTTATAGTAGTTTAAATCTTCATCATCAATTCCACAAAAATACAAAAATAAAAAAATGCTCAAAAATTTCATCCAATGGATCCAATGGATGGATGGATGTGTCATTCTGATCAACGATTTTATGGCAATGGCGCAGGACCTTGAGTTATTTAGAAGATTATCGGCAGACCAAGAACGCGAAGCGATTGTAGCATCAGAGTAAGTATTCAAAATGCATCGTCCAATTAATTGTTGTATTAATTAACAATTGAAATGACTACAGAAAAATAGAGTATTGTGGTATAAAGTAGAACGACGAATATTCAACCTTTTAACCGAAAACATTGACATCATCCAAGTTCTGTTGATGCGTCGTTGAGCGTGTTAGATACAATATTATTTGACACAACATTGCATAAACTAGGCATTACGGATAATTCATCCGCCGGTTTATCAAGCTCAGGATAATTTCTGTCGATTGATTAATCTTCGGTTATTGTTTAAAATTATGTATTTTAGCAGTTTTATTATCATATAATTTAATTGTGCTATTTTTGAACGGCTTTCGAGATATTTAGACGACATTGTTATGAATTCAAAAATTCAGAGATCTTAAAAATATCAATAAGCATGATTGTCTACTGTCACTAATTGAGTCTTAATTTGTGTTGATCAATCATATCTATTATTTCTGTGCGATTTGTAAGTTTGAGAATTGACAGCAAAGCTTTCAAACATGTCTGCTTTCGTATATCTTTTTTTGCCGTCATAAAATATGCCTAAGAAATGTTGTGATTGCAAAACATAAAGCAAACGTTGCTCTAGATGAGTAAATTTGATCTCTTTGAATATAATATAATATGACAGTCGAACAAAAACAGGCTCAGGCACAAGAAACTGATGGAAGATACACAGAAAAAACTGTATAGTTTTGTTGTCGAAGACACTATTAAACCTTTACAGATGATTAATTTGTCAGCTGAATTACACCGTGCAATAAATATTCGAATAAATAAATCGACCTCGATGTCTCACATGACAGTCAAATCTAGTGAGCAAGAATATGATAGAAATTGCTCAATTGGTCATTAAATAAAGATGCCAAAGAACAATATTACAAAGGTGATTAATTATAATAAATTATACATTATTGGAAATTAAATTACCTGAATGCGAACAGCGGATGGTCTCAATTGTGTAATTGAAATGGCCAGTAACGTTACTAATCAAAAATTAATTACCACCCCAACCTCTATCTTAAGAACGGAAAATTAACGATTATTAAACCTGTAGAACTGCCAAATTTTCTTGAGTAATAAAATGAATCCATTTAGGGCGGCCCAGTGGTGTATTTGGCAACGGCGCCAGTTCCTAACACGACCGGACCGGGTTCAAATCTCATTCGGACCGTCCCCCGTAGCACGGTCTGACTAGCCTGCTACGTGGTAAAATTAGTCTAATACGGCCAGGCCGTTCTAACATAAATAAAATAAAAAAAAAATGAATCCATTTGTTGTTATTGATGTCATGAATTGTGGATTTTTTTAACTTTAGTTTTGATCTATTTTAGAAAGATAATTCTATACATTTAAAAGTTCGGCATAATTTCTGTTAAGTGGGCATTTTCTTTTACCCAGTATTTATTATATAAGTAACTTAAATATTTGCCCATTTTACACATAAGTGGCGATCAAAATAAATTATGTGTATTATTATCAATGTAAATTATCAAACGTTATTCAATAAATAAAAATTAATTAATTTTTTAAAGTGATTTATGTGATTTTTAAGTGAATGTTTCAAATCTGCGCTCCTCATTGCACTTATTCTCCTGGCATTGAAACAGCAAATTTCACTGCGGTAAACAAGTTTCACTTATGCTTAGAGAGCATATTTCCGCACCATCTAAAGGCATGGGTCGCTAGCTTCCATTGCAAACGGGAGACACAAGGAAAAATAAACTACAGAATCAGCTAGTTGCCCGTTGACTCGCGGATGGGTTGGAGGTGGCATGCACAGACGGTCTGGTAATATCCGGTGCAGTGAATTAAATCACACATACTCTTCCGATCTCCAGAAAAAATAAAACATTGAACAGCGAGAACGGGATAGCTAGAACAAATGTAACATGATCAAGTCGCATGTGAAGTGGAAGCGCAATCCCGACCCAACAACAGCGTTGGACGAACCGATATGCGTTCATAGCAAAAGCTGATCCACACAATGTCACCGGCAAGAGTGTGGAGTGGTGGGAATGCTTCTTGAGACGAAGCCAGTAAGAATATACAGCAAATATTGTTTCGAAAAATGCCATCGTCATCAAAGAGTTGCGTTGCGTTTCTGCTTGCTACCCTTGCAACCAGGAATGTGCGATAGTGTCGATCGTAGCAATATGAGGTCTGGGTCGGAAATTCGTTAAAGACGCGATCGCGAACAGCCGGCAAGATCCCGGCCGGTCATGGATTGTCACGTCAGTTTGGTTTTCGATGTCATGATGTTCGTTGGTAAAGTGGTTGCGTTAGAAAAGTGTGGATTTATGAAGTTCTAGTGTTGATTCTCAAGTGGTGACTTGGAGGTTAGTGAAGTTGATAATTGTTGTTATTCGTGTCATGATCGTAGTGATGTTGTAACAAATTTAAACACTTTATTAACCAGTCAATGTGTAAGTATACGATATTTTTGTACCATAATTATTATTAAAACTTCGCAAGAATGAGTCCAGAGATATATTACAATCATCCAATTAAAACAAATGTTGTAATCTATCTCTAGGGATAGAAAAGCAGGCTTTAAAAGAGATCTGGGTAATTATTGTAAGAAGAGAAACAATACTTTCTTAAGACTTGTTTTTAGTGCTTCAATTTAAAGTAGCAGTGCAAAAATCTGCTCGAAGGCTGAAATAAATCGTTATTACCAGCAAATTGAAAGAGGCCAAATCAATATTTGTTCAATCCCCCTAACCCACCTACAAACAAACAACAGCTAAAAAAGACCAAACAGCAAACGGAATGGTTCCGTACGGAGGTTCCCGGTGCACGAATATTATTTTTACTTTCGTCAATTTTGCAGCGGTGCTTCCACAAGGTGATTTCCGGCATTTGGCCCAAATTTGCTCAACCGCATATCGTGCAAGGCGCGCACGAAATAGGTCGCTTCCCGCGTGAGGAAATTGCAAAAAAAGCGTAAACCTATTTTGCTCGCTTAAGGGTTGCCCTTAAGCATCCTCATTCCACCCGGCAGCAAACAACGTTCGATGGATTGTCAATGATGGGCACCTTCGTAAATTCGACAATAGCTGCCGGTGACGGACTGGAAAGATTTATATTTCTAGAAAGAAATCAATTTTGAGCATTTCCCAGGTGTGCTGTGAGTGGCCTTGGGTAGGCGGGATTGGGGATAAAAGTCATGTAGAAAACGAGATATAAAACGTGGCGTTAAGTTAAAGAAATGTATTTAAATAACCCGCGGATAGGAAATAAACACCAGCGTAGCAAGTGAACTACTGAAGCGAAAGCGTAAAAAACCCCGATGCAAGCTGACACCGGTCGACACAAGAAACCGTGCTAAATGAAGTTCACGATTAAGTTAAGCGCTTCGGTATGCTTTAATGTCTTCATTTGAAGCGAAGAAAACTGCAGTACCGATTAGAAAAATGGTTAAGGCGGTTAGTTTAATTGTGCACGGAAAAATGATAGAAGCACAAGGCTTGTAATCGATTAGAAAACGTGGTTTTGTTCATTTGGTTTTCGGCCTCTTTTGACCGAGTACACATTTTGAACAATATTGCTGTGTATGACTTTAAACGTTTGCTACAACTATTAAGAATTTCGTTGACGTACGTTTCAATCAAGTTAACAATATTAAATGCATACTGACCTCGTCTAGCGATTGGTGCTTCTTCTACACATTCTGCCTCATGCCACGACACGTTTCATGTTATTTCATTAAAAACATACAATACCCCACAATTGGTTTTGCTTCGTCACGGATCACGGAACACCAACCGTTCAATGAAAGTGTCTTCCGGCACGACCGTGCCAAGTGATCTGCGAAGTGACAGCGCGACGATAAACGATGAATAATGCACTTCAGTTGAGGTTGGTATGAAAGCTTTCACTACACCTTACGCTCCCCAGGTCAAACCATTCGGATGGTGGCAGGATTTGATGGAATAGACGATACATACTCTCCGCCATCGTCACCGGCAGACACACACACACACGGTCAGCAAGCCGCAAACGGTGTCAGGTCACCAATCTCCTGTGGTAAGATCAGATCCGCAGACCACACGGAACAGGACCATTGGGGCTATTGATGGCGTCTGTTACATCGGCATTTGTATGTACTTTTGCCTAGCGGCTCAATATTTCACCTCTTCCTCATCTGTCGCACTGTAGCTCATAAGACATACGATGGGCTGCATTGTTCGTCCATGGGGCGTCCAGTGTCGATCGATGGACAATTATTCGGAGTGGATTAGGTCAACGATGAGATAACATACCTAACTTCTCGCTGATGCAATGCGGTGTCCATTTGACCTGGATGGGGGAGTGAGTAGTGTACTTGGGATGATTGCAATATATCTTCAAAAGGGTACTCACATGATGTTCGCAAAAGGAATTTATTTGTACTTGATAAACGCGAAAAGCTCAAACAGCATAAGAGCAACAGTAGAGAAGCATCAATAGAGCGTATGGTGAACAAAGTTTATAAGTATCATCCGTTTGTCCACGAATGCAATTTCTTCTAGTCACAATCTGGATGGATTCTTTCAGGAGTTTCCAAGTTCCAAGCCTTGCTATCGTTGGACAAAGATCATGATTTAGAATTTTATCACGTTTTTACCCTACCAAGAGATACCTAAGATCCCATGGTCTAGCAAGGAAAGAAACTGGCTTCATTCTCGCCACGTCTAGACTTGTAAAGCAAAAAAATCGCACAAGATGTCCGAGAGCTACCGGGCGAGTGCACACAAAAGGATTTGTATGTGGTCTATTGATTCTTGATTGCAGCCATAATCGAGTACTCGCCACAACTTCATACAGAGTGCAAAGTTGACACTTGATTAGCGTTCGGAAGGAAAGGTCCCTTTTGGTTTCGTTCTTTTAATGATGAATAAGAAAACAGCAAACTAATACGTGCAAGCAAGCACGCCAAGCCCGGCAAATACGTGATGCGTTCGTGCAAAAGTGCAACGTCTCAATAGATACTCGATGCCGGTCGGTGACAGAAATGCAAAGCAAAGGGAAAAAAGCGTTCACACGACTCTCGGCATAAAACGTTGTCCACCACACACACGCGTGGGGAATGTGTGTTTGATGGCTCCAATGACAGCGGTGCACCTCATAATGCCACCATCATCAGAACTTAACGCTGGAGCAGAACCTTCCTGCCGGTACTGTGGAATTTCCCAACACGATATACTCGTCCGTACTTCAACGCTTTTCAGCGACTAGACATGCTTGTCATTCACATTCACACCCCGCATTCGGAAGAATATTTGCCTTAGCAGAAGAAAGAAGAAACCATCCGTTCCAGTGCGGATGTACTGAGCTGGTGGAACTGGCGTGGAAGTAGCTGATACGACAGAACCTCCATGGGATTTAGGTTGCATTTCCGACGGTGCGAAATCCGAGAATAACGTCCAGCAACATTGTGCGATGGCGTTTGTGTAGCTTATGTAGCTCATATACGAAGGAATATCTAAAAAATTAGTTATCATCATTTTTAATTATTTGCTGTTAGCGTTTCAGTTTCAGAATACGGTAAGCTTGTTTTGAAAAGCTTAGGTATAACATCAGTCTTGACTGCAAATGCACCTTTGCCACAAAGCTCGTAGGCGTCGATTAGCTTCATTCGAATAGTAAGTCACCGTGAAGAAATGCAAATTCACATCAACGCTTGAAGGCTTCGTGTGTGTTTGCGTATGTGTAACAAAAAAATATCACCACTCTGTCCCATGTGTAGCGCCACTAACGCGGTGGCCGGCCTGCCTGCCAGCAAGAGTTACAAAACATGTCTCCCTAAGCAGAGCTTGAGATTCTGAGAGTGATTTTCGACCATCGTAATTGGATGGAGACCCCTTCTCTTTGGCGTTAGCTTGTTTCGTTCGCCGTTAGTCTAACGCAAACGTGCACAATATTAAGCGCCAGCACGTTCCTGCGGCAATTCGGACATTCGTCGACGTGCGACGCTTAACAAACCATTTAAATATCGGTGTAAAACAACCCCAACGGGTTCGGACCGCAGGCTCCTGGTGGGCTTTCGAGGAAATGATAAACCAGGCGTCCTTGCGTTTGGAGCACCAGATCGTTTGCAGCGAACCTTCTCACCAAATCAAGCCCCTGGGGCAATTCGGATATTTGATGTCCATGGTGTGCTTTTGTTCGGGTTTGCTTATTGAATAGGTGTTTCGTTTTATCAACCCAGTAAGTGACTGCGATCGTGCAGTGATCTTCGGGGATAGCTTAACATTTTCGAGGATGGATCGTTCCATCCGGTCAAGAAAATTCAAGTTTTTTAAACGATCTCACCCCCGAACGAAGGAGAGTGGGAACTTTGAACATTGGGAAGGTTTTTTTTACTTTTGCTGGTCAACATTTACCTCTGGCACTTCAAGTATCAGTAGAGCCAGTACGGGAAAAGGCGGGTATAAGCTACACACACACAAACACAGTGGTACCTGATGAAGGGGTGAGAATTCCACCAACAAAACATTCCGATTACTATCGCAACAACGTTTAGTGAGTTCTCCAAATGTTGTGTGAACCTTGACGGCTTCAACATCGTGCAGTAAGTTAGCAGCTTTTCGACAATTGGAGCAATTCAACGCTACTTCGAGGGCAGCACACATTTGCACGGGCCTTTAGGGTTGCAATTAAAGCGTTGTTATTTAAAAGCCTCAAGTTCGGGAGCTGCCGTTTGGTGCTGCCAAGCGGCCGTTCATGAAACGTTTCCCAACCGCAGCGGGATTTTTAAGATCGATTATTGATTGAATTTTCTCACGTGTTCCCAACATGCCACATGAGTGTTGAAAAGCACACACTGAAGCAGAAGGAAACGTTCGAAAAGAAAAAGAGAATATTATTGTTGTTGTCGGTTGGGAGGGAGATAAAAAATTAACGGGTTTAGTCGGATTCGTTGTGTGTTGAAACATTGTTGGAACATGTTAACGACCAATCGACTTTAACATATATTTTTTGCACTAGGCACACACGTTTTAAAATGTATTTGTTTGGATTTATTTTTCATTGGTATTGGTATATTCACGCAAACACTTTTAATATTTTCAACTGTGCTTGTATTGCAATTTATTTCATGAAATTCAAGACAGTTAATATCAAGACTAGACTTTTTAATATCGATCTACTTCAGATAATTGCTGGTGTTCGTCTAACACCGCTGCAAGATCGCTTCATTCATGCCAGATTAACAACGATATTGTCAAACCATTTGTCTTCGCCTGAGCACAAACGGCTACAAAACGATGGGCAAGTTGGACGTAATGCATCTTGACACCTTGCCACTAACTGCTCCGCCCGATATGGATTGTCGTGCCGCAGTAGGGGAGTCGCAGATTAGCGCACCACGATTCCGCCACCAAAGACAACCTGTTCAGCCAGCCAAAATCGTAACGCTAGCTTTAGTGACACTAATGATTTTTGCTTCCCAAGATTCGACATCTTCGGGGGTCGTTTTATTTTTTGCTGATGTCGATGTACCTTGCCAAAAGCTGCTCGTTCGTGTCGTGATGTCGGTAACCGGTTGCGAACGTTGCCTGAATGAAGATTGTAGGATAGCTGGTTGCTAATGGTGATCTCCTTAGTGTCTAGTGCGACTGCATATTGAGCGACTGTTAAATCGATGGAAAGAACAGGTTGATCGTACCCCGTTGTAAACGCTTTGTCCATCATGAAACCGGTGTACTGTGACTGTCCGATGGGAATCTATTTGGTTAACATCGATAGAACATTGATCGGCAAGCGAGTAAAACCAATTCTGCTGACCAAACGGATCGAGATTTTGTCGTTTGGTTCTTCACGATTTTTTTTATGTACGATCAATAAAAGTTTTGCAACAAGCGAGCTGCACTTTATCAATTACTTTATTATTTTATTATCGTTTACAAACGTTTGTAATTCTTTTAATATGGCTAAAAATACTCTAGTCCAAGCAACGATATAGTGTCGACCTAAAAGCAGTAATTAGCAATAAAGTACCGGAATCTAGACGATCACTCCATGATGGATGTCCATTTTATTAGACATGTACTACACGTGAACACGTTTGGTGTGCATCTATTCGCTCCCTACATTCAACCATCAGTCCATTGCTAAAGCCCAATCATCTAATCACACAGTGAAAGCTATCCAGCTTCATATGCGCCAATCGCACAATATTTGGTTCGTACTAGCACACGAACTATCGTTGACCGAGGAGCTGGACCAATCTATGATCACTTCACAGAGCCAATGAGCCCGAACCCGTACAGTGGTGGTTAGATTTATTAGAGCACCGCACAGTGCTGCCTGTTGAAATGCAACAAGGTTCGTAAGTCAGCTCGCTTAGACGCTTTGCAACATTGGCTGCCTGCATGACAGGCGGGTGACGGGCGACAAAATGCAAAACCGCACGTGTTACTGGATCAAGTCGTTACTGGCACCGAGGAAGTTTTGCAGTTGGCTCTATCGACAACGAGGGCTCCATTTGTGGCAAATACATTACGGATACGTTACAGCGGGTCCATCGTTCGCGGGTTGCATTAGGCCGGGGTATATTGAAATGGTTTGAAGCTTTTTGGCCATCATCTCGGCAACGGTGTACTCCAATGGGGTGAACTAATCTAATGTGGGATGAATATCGCAAGGGTTCGCTGTGATAAATTGTTTTTTAGATCTATCTCGTTTCATACTTATTGATCACTGTGTTTGGTTCATTTTTGCAGAGTCTGTGCCGTTTCTGAAAATTATTTTTGAGCCATGCATAAGCGCCCATCACGATAATACAATCCTGCGACCAGAGTGTTAAGCATTGCGTAAGCTCAAATAAATGATCAGCTCGTGTCGATTCTACCGCAGAACGTCCAGTGTGCAGCGTAAGTGACCACTTACGGGCAGTACATGGCCACGGGGGAACGCCGCTACGTTGCTTTCACTTGGTACGCTCATACTGTAGAGCTAAAAGTAAACATAGATCCATGTGATGTGACGTAGTGGTACCCTCCCGTGTCTATTCCAGCATGCCCAAGACTTCGGCCAGCCGTTCGTCAAAGGTATCCGAGACTTCTAGCCAGTGAGCCAGTGAAAGAGTTGCTTGACATCCCATGTACGTGTGTATTTAATGTATGTATGTTCATTGAAATGCATGGCGAAACGGTTGAATGTCCGCCCGCCCGTTGAGGCCCGAGAACGTGCACACATCGCTCCGAGCTGCATATTACTCCCGTTCATCCGGTTACAGGGAGTCCACGCGGACCGACGTGGACCCAAACCCTAGAATAGCACACGTCCTCCAGCCACGTCCAGCCCGATTCTCCCCTCCCCGGGAGCAGGAAAGATCACCGACTCAACGGTACCGTTAGGCGCGCTTTGATGAACGATGGAATAAGCACAGCACAAGAGGCGCACGCCACGTCGTCGTCAGACAGGCGTCCGAGAGTCGGAACGAGCCCCAAGTCCACCAAGGTCGGATTGGAACAGCTGGCTGTGGCAGCTGGTTTCTTCTAGTCGAGCTGTCCGGATCAAAACGGGAAGGTGATAATTTTTACCAACTCCACGCCCTTAACCACCAACGCGCCGCACACAACCCGTGTACCCACTGGAACTATTTCAGATACTGTTCGCAGACGACGACTGAGGCTTTTTGCGCATTCTGCCTGGGAATCGGTGCACGAGAGAAGCAGAAGAAAAGAGAATAAAAAAAAAATACAGCACATCAAATTGAAGTCTACCCTTTGGCAGGGAACCGATAACCGAAGGAATGACCCTACAGCAACAAGATCAGCATCTCAGGTAGAACACTCCGTACTGTAAGTGTTGGTTGGGCATCATGTAAATGAGTCTAATAAGATATGATTGGCCAACGGTAGGGTAACGTTGTGTCGATTTAACCACGACGGTTGCATCTACCACCAGAGCACTAAAATCGACTTTAATCTTACGTCGGTATAAATTCTGCACATTCAACATGAACGATCGATGTCCGTTGCATGCGTCGGGCGATGTGCATTTGCTGGGCGATTGCGCCATTCCACAGAGGAAGCTTCAATTATAGACGATGATTATGCTTTTTCTAATCTACTTAGTATCTTTTACGGTGGAAAAGCGCTTTAAAATGGTTCGCCAACAGATGATGCAATGGGGAAGCTGTGGGAATATGAATATATTTTAATTTCATCTCAATAGAAACAGGTTTGACGAAATAGCAAATTTACAATGCAGGATAAACCTTTAAGAAGACAATGTTAACGATCCTCTCTCTTTAATATCTGTAACAAAAAAACAAATCAACCAACGTCAATTTTCCTTTTCAATTTGTCTTGAAGTGACATTTTAACTCCTTGTTGTGGACAATTTGTCAATGCAAGGAGGTGCCCATAAATTTATGCAATCATAAATTTGTCGTTGTTCCAATGGTCATCTGGCAGCATTGTCAAGACCTCACGCAATGAAGGACGCTCAGCTTGCTGTATTGACAAGATATGTCTCGCCACTAACCTTGAAGAAGGAAATCGTTAAAACAAGGAAAACTAGAACCCGATAGAATTGAGCATTAATATTAATTTCTGATTTACATTTCAAAGAGTGTGCGTGTGTCTGTGGGGCTTACAGGGAGTTTTTCCAGTGATTCAAGCAAACTGAACTCATAAAGCAGGATGTATACATTTCCACATTTTGGCTTCAATAATTCAAAACTGCATGCTAGGTGGTGGTTTTGGGTCTGAGTGTATTACTTCCTTTACACAGACACTGGTGTGAACACGTTAAGCTCCATCTAGAACCTGTCAGTAAAAGCGTCTCTCGTTACAGCCACGCTTTACAGATTCCGCTCGTTTCACCCTCACAATTGGCCCGTTCCCTTCGTCAAGAGACGATGGTCTCCACCTACTGATATGGATTCGGTTGCCAGAGTGCTCCTGGTGGACGTTTTTGCTGGTAATGCATGTCTTTTTTTCTTTTTGCCATAGCTCCTTGTTGTTGCGGTTATGCTGTCCCATTCGTGCGATTATAATTGCATTATGTAAGCTGCCCTCTCGGACTAGGGTCATGTTGCGTTGGAAACCAGTTTGAGCTTGTGTTGCCGTACTTATGACAGTTTGTTTTATATTTATTCGACCAAGTACAATATTGGAACGCTTCAACATAAAATAAGTATATAAACATATTTGTTCCACAGCTGGCAATACGATTGTGTACTGATCTGCTCAACATTAAAATTGTAGTTTTGCGATTTACTTTATTTGAAAAGCTAAACTTAATGAAAACTTGAAGTATGATGAATTAATGATAATCTTAATTCTTAACAAAACATAAACGTTTCGTGACAATGATTTATTTATATCAATATTCTACTGTTAACTCAGGCGTCTGTAATGCTTCAATATACTTATTTACATCAAGTCTCCGGAGTTAGCACAATTATAAAAGCTATGCAGCCCATAATAAAAAAAAAAAACATGAAAGACGTGAGAAACAGACGGAGTTTAATAAATATACGAATACATCGAGACATTCATGCGTGCTTTAATTGAAAACAGGTTGGTCTAAAAGGCACGAAATTCGAATTTATTTATAACCTTATACCTATGTACAAATATCACAACAATTATCAAACTTGCCACATTGTATTCGAACCGCAATTAGTGAAACTGTTTAATGGAACACTAATCTTTCCAATTTTTGAAACTATTGATTTGTTAAGTAGATACTATGAATATTATTAAAATAAATGTATATTTTCAAGATCCTATGCTCCGGAAGAATCGCGTTCAAAGGTAAAAGCCAAGGGACGGCAATGAGTGATTTCAAGTAAAGTCAAATCGTTTGTCAGACTTTGTATTAAATGTTGTAAATTACTGTTTCCCCGCAGGAGGTCTGTCCAAGACGTCTTGCATTTTCGTGGTTGAAGCCACGATACATCCCAACGTTTTATGGAGAAATTGAAGGATTCCATGTGGGTTTATCCAAAAACCAACGGCACAGTTTAATTTCCCCATGGCACGAAACGTGCGAAAGGTTTTTTCGGTACTTTTACACCAACTTTTCACTCAAAAACACACAAAAGAATGCTTTTAATATCGCCTCCTCGCTGCCTCACTTGTATAAAGATTCCTTTAAGCATTGGTACAGCTGTCATTCCTTTCTGCTGCATCGCAGATTTTACTAAACAAGCAACAAAAACTGACATCCCGTGGTGAAACATGGATAATTTGGTGAGTGTTTTGCGTTGAAATTCTTGGTAAAATATGTTTTTCGCGAAGGGCTACGAAGCCGTTTCCGGCCAAAGGTCCATGGAATGGCAAGAACAAGAATGGCTAACCAACCGTCTTTTTAAATTATACATTTAGAAAATGTTGCGAACGGGATTTAGTCCCCACGAAAGACACAGCTCTTTGAAAATAAAACTCCATGAGTTTTTCTCATGTAAAGATTGGCGATCGATGGCACAATTATTTTAGCAAATGTTTGGAAGAAAAGTGTACCGGAACGTAACGTAGAAGTAGCCAAATGCATCCGTTTCATTCATGAGGCAAAACCTTTGCAGTTGAACTGAAGCAGTTAACAGAAAGGAGAAATTTCAAGGTTATCTCAACGTTTGTTTGCGGTATGTGGGAGGATGCCATTTGCATTGGTGTACGTGTGGTATTTTCTTTCGTTGTTCGGCACAACGTTTGTTCGATGATGAAATTCGTGAAATTTACTCTTTTGTTATTGTTACGTGTTCCTGGAAAGGAATCGAATGATGGCCAAAGACAGTCGATATATCCCTCCGAAAAGAATACATTTAGTGACTCGGCGTACGCTCTCTTGAGAGAGGAAGTAACATTTCATTATGGGATGATGCTGTTTCATGGTATTGAATAGGAATATTCTTTTTAAATCAAAGTGTTGAAATGTAATTGAATTGTATAAATATATATTTTTGGTGCAGATTATCGTGCAAACATGCACAAAAGATAAATTAACGATCAAATGCAATCATGTGTACGACAATATAACATCTATTCCATTTAACAACATCATATTTCGCTAGATAAATGCTAAAAAAAAAGCTTGCTTTATAATGTAGAAACATTTGAAATTATATTGTAATTTTGAATAATAAAAATAATATAAAATTAATGTTTTTTAATGTATTGTGAAACAATGCTGTTACAGGGACTGCTCCACTTTCCCTTACGGTCACGAAAGTATTGAAAAATATCATGAGTAGAAACACTTACTATTGCAAAATTTTCAATCAAATTGATATTTTCGTTAAATTTTTAATAAACATGCGTTCCGCTGATGATGGACAAGAATCATAGTTCCGATACAACTGAGCAAATACGAGAAGTAAACGAAGTGCGATAGCGAGAGAGATAGAAAGAGAGAGAGAGAGAGAGAGATAGAGGGAGAGAGAGAGAGAGAGATAGAGAAAGAGAGAGAAAGAGAGAAATAGATAAAACAGGTAGAGCTCCATATCAACAACACAGGTTGAGTATTTGCTGAGCGAATGAAGCGAAACCCGTCTACGAAGAACGCAAGAAAGAGACCGTTTCTAGACTAATTGCGCCCGCAGTAAGAAAGCGCAAACGAGAGGACAAAAGTTGAAAAACAGGTTTGACAACGTATTCGCATTGTTTCGAGAGATTCCGAAAAATGCGTTCTGCTGGATTCTCTCTCTCTCTCTCTCTCTCTCTCATTCTCTCTTGTTCGTTTACTCCATTCCTGGCAAGCAAAACAATTTAAAGCTACATGCGTTGGCTGTGGAAGCAACTTGCTCTGCTAAATTTGTATGATCCCGCAAGCCGCTGCTCCTCACCGTATATTGCTTTAGTTTTGTCCACGATCAGTTTGAATGTGTGAGCGGAGAGTACGCTCTGTTCGCTCTACCTGTGGTGAAGAAAGAGCGAGAGCAGGAAAGAGAAAGAATGCTGTTTCGCAGGTTCGCTAGCTTTCTGCGAGAGGAAAAAAATTAGTTCTCTCAACGAGTTCGAACGGTAAGCAGCGTAGATGCGTGTTTGTCGTTTTCTGTTGAATTTTAGACACACCGTAGAAGGCAATTGCAAACGAACCTGTGCATTTTAATAGGTTTTTACATGATAAGCATTCGAATCGCATGTTTCAAATTGCTGTAGGATGGCCATGTCAACCGCGTAAACAGTGTTTTGCTATCGAAGTGCTTACAGTGCTGCCGTTCCAGCGGAATTGAAAGTTCAAGCAGCAGAAGGATATCAAAAAAATCCCACACAGTGGCGAGACCCTGAGCATCTGTCAATCATTTTCGTCCTCCAAAGTTTGGTGCGTGTGAACAACAAAACATTGTTCGGCTGAGTGTGCTGTTGGTGTTGTTGTTAATTCCTCTGGAATTCAGCTTGGATCCGCGGCGTTTCGGATTCTGCGCGACCCACAGGCGGGTGTGTGTGTGTGATCATGTGCGCAGGTATCGGCAGAGGAAGACGGTGTGTGAGTGAGTGAAACGAAGGAAAATGCCAGCATAGTGAAGCTGACCGGTGCATCGACAGCAGCAAAAGGCAGCGTTTGTGGCGGCAGTAGGATGATAATAAACAGGAAAAAGTAAAACCGTCCAAAGGATGCTTGATGTGAGTGCGTGCTAGTGTGTGTATGCGAGGGCACGCACTGCGCTAGGAGCGGGCGGCCCTCTGAAAGTGTAGACTTGCTACAGTGTATCGCGTTCAATCTACTCGATAGAATCTGGGCATGCTTTACTATTCGTACTGTTCGTACTAGCGGCTACTTACTAGTGTGGGGTTTGCAAAAAAAAAGCATTCGCAGTGGACGCACTTTGTATGCGTGTCTATTTCCCGGATTGGGAACGCTGCTCACTTATCGGCTGTGATAGTGTGTGTCTTGTTCTTTGGGAGCGGTGAAGTTGTACGGTCAGCGAGACGACGACATCGCTTCGAAGACAGCTTGTGGGAGGAGGGAGGGTGTTGCTACGTAGGGGATATGGGAACGCATGAAAACCCTACCGCAGTAGGCATTGTAGCAGCAACTTTGCACCATTGTATTTTTCAACAGCTCGCCTACCGGATGGTGTACCATGACAATGAATTTGCCAACTGCTGCTGAATACATTATGGCTTTCAAATCGGATATTCTAGTCACAATACGGTGTGAAGAATTTTATTTTTACAAAGGTTTTCGTCCCATTGAAAAAAAGAAACTTATTGCATGTACACGCTAGCGCCAATCAGGCGCGTCTTGTGTTTAAGCAGGAAAAAAAGCAAAGTGAATACAACGCATAAGAAATACGAAAGCAGTTAAATAAACAAATCTCGGTGTTAAACACAGTTTGTGAAAACCGGGTGACTGGCGGATTGAAAGCGTGAAATTAAAAAAAAGGTCTTTTCAAGTATGATTTGCTACGATGTTGTTGCCCGTTTCGTTGGTGAAAATGTGTTTGTGGTTTTCTTATATTAATGCATTTCTTTTGTGGTTTCTTCTAATGTGTCCGAATGCAGTAGTGTGTGTGTTTTGTGTCGTGGTGTATTGTGCCGAAGTGTTTGGAATTGTTCTGGAGAAGTTTCCCCCGGAATAGTAAGCTTTGATTAAATAATTGTGCGCCAGCAGTCCAACGCTCTTCGATGTGCACTGTTGGCATGTCAGCGATTCATAAAGCAACCTAGCTTGCTCGATCGATTAGTCCCTGCTGTGAGAAGGATTATAAGTTCGAGAGAAAAAAGAAGATAGAGTTCAATTAGAGGACACCGGAAAATTGATTGACGAACGGCTTATAGCTGAAGGTAAGTTGGATTTTAATGTGTCTTAAAAAGGGTGGGGTATTGCTCCAAAAATGGGATTTAACATTTAATATCCTGATTGAGTTGGTCTGCCAGCAAGAAGTAAATAATTTTTCCTAAAAGGCTAGTTCTTTGAGTACGCTAACTATTGATAGTGTTAATGTAACGTGCCTGTTATGAGCCATGTTAAGCCATGTTTGTTCTGCCGAGAGAACAAAAACAAAACGTTAAGTTGCACACTGCCGGCATGCAATGCATAAACGCCGTTTGCTCATCAATGCGTGATGATCCGCTCGAATAGCCGCCAGTCAATGTCAAGAACAAGGAAGTTATTTGATCGAGAATGATGAAATTACATTACCGGAACAGTTTTAGCTATTGGTGTGGAAAGTTAACATGTTGGTTGAGCTATTTTCGTACACACGTTTGGTAAATTTGACAACCGAATGTTGGTAATGTTTATACACATGAGCGTATATATTTGCAATCATTTAACGGAATGTGTTTGTTATCTATCGACTATTCAAACGTTCAATAATGGCCTTCGAGCGCGTATTTCGATAACACATTTCTACTTCGTTATCACGCATAAGAACAACGGTTGCGCCGCCTGTGGGAGATTCGGCAAGACCATCAAGACTCTGTTGATATAATTGTGGTTTGTTCTCGTTGTCTTCCTGCATTTCTCGCAGTATGAGCGGAAAGGGTGCAGAAATGGGTCGGGAAACAAATGAGCTGCAAAGCACACATACACATTCTCGACTTGATTAAACATTTACCCGCCAATGTGTACCGTTCCGATGGGTTTTGTGTGCCGTGATGATGTCACCTGCTGTTAAGATCGTACTAAATTTCTTATACCGCCAGGATAGAGTGTTTCTTGTAACATGTTGCTGTCCCTGTCTGTTGAATGCAAACATTATTGTAGTGTATTTTGGTTGCTGTATTGAATTATTTAGTTTTCATTTTCCTTTTTGACTTTTATGGGTTTATGCATTGTATTCGCAATAGCGGTTGTAGTATTAAAATCTTTATGTTTTCCAATATCGTTCACTGTCCTGTCAACAATCGGGATAGTTTTGTAAAACATGTTTCTTGTTCTACATTGGTGGTGTAAGTTGAGGTTCACCTGTGCCCAACTTAGTTACGTATGTTTTACTCTTGTTATTTGTCTCCAACAAAGGCTTCACATTGCCTTCAAATCAAGAAAACCATGGAAACCATTGCGTGGGGACTGGCTACAGTATCTATCAAACACAATACCCCTCGCTAAATTGAATGACTATAAATTATCAATAAAAAAGCCAAATTTCCATGGAAATGGAATATCAACGCATGGCGGCACTGACTGTGGCTTATGGTCAGCACATCAACCCGTTGTTATTATTTTCGTAGGTGTTGACGTGATACGGCGGACATTGTTATGCAATGGCCTTAGGGGCAAGCGGCGATGCAAACGAAACGTTTTGCAATATAAAATTACTCACTTACACCTCATTCATGTGAGTCAATAGCGGCCGTAGATTCTTTTTCGATGATGAGCATTTATCTTTCCTGTGTTTTTTTTTGTGAAGGCGGACTTTTGTTGTTTTTGAGTTGAGATAAGCTTGTTTTATTGCATGGCTTTTTTTCACTCACTTTTTTTACTTAGTAATTGCTATCTCTTATCGAGAAATATGATCTATCGAATTGCTCTTGGGGTTCGTAAGGAACGTGTGTTGCATAATTTAAAAGTGAAGCACTCATGACACAGTTGCTCATAATAAGTACTATGTGCCTATCAAAATACTTACAAAATCTCGTATAACGAGATGAATTCCTGGAGCTCAGTGCCGAGGTCGAAACATGGAAGAAACTTTAGCGGCACATGGATATTTCAGAAGTTGCTCAGATCAATACCACCAAAGAATCAATCGTTAATAAACTTGTGACGTCGGTCAATATTTTAGGATTGGGAATTGAAAACAATAACACTGAAGAGATTCCATCAGGGCAACTGAAAGTTTTCCTAATGAACTTTCGGAATTAATAATGCCTATAAAAACGTTTCTGTAGAAATCAGAAGCAGTACAAATTCTCAAATAATTGGAAATATTCTAAATGTGTTGAAAGCGAATGAATGGCTGAAAGGAGATAAATAAAAACTCTCACTTTTCGGTGCACATTTAAAAAATTCATCATTCGATAATACATTCATTACGTAGGCTTTTAGATTCGTACGCAGACGATAATGGTTTTAACTTTAGTGTACAAAGGGCAAAGTATCATCAAATCCCCAAAATGTGTGATACAAGTTTCATGACATTTTTACTTTATCATGTAGATAAACAAATAATTAGCATTTTATTTGAATTCATTTAATTTGGTACGAATTATTTCGGTTTTTTTTTGTATAACGACTAAAAAACAGAAACGTATTAAATTCGTTTCAAGAACACATCCCTTCTTGCTTCCAATCATTTTGCAAATTAATATGTTTATAAATAGTTTTCAATAAACACAAAAATAGATTTGATTTGTATATCTATAATTAATCAAGATAGCCACATCGACTGCTGCGTATTGATGGTAAGTGTTCATATAGAAGCAAAACAATTCCTACCCTTGACGAATGAAGCTTTCTAGAAAAGCTGTTATACTTGCGGTGAAGCATGAAATGATGGACGAAGCAAGCCTTTCATGAATAAATCTACCAATTAATCGTCAAGATCATGCCAAGGTTAGCAATGGCCAAATTAGATGTCTTATTGTCTTAGCGGACAGGTTATCGTAAAATTTATTTTAACTTAGGAAACATTGGTCCACTCATTCAAACTGGTTCTTTTAATTGCTACCAGTGTAAAGCGCTTGGTAGTTGTAATCAAGGTTATTTTAAAGAACAGGTTACCTCATAGATGGTTTTTGTTGGTTTTGTAATTTTGACAGTTTGGTCTAAAAGTTGTTTATAAATAATGTAGTCATTGTTTTGTTCTATCAGAGCAGCGGTGCATTCTTAAATATTTCATAGTTTTATAACTAGGCCCTGAGGAGAGCGTTGCCCAGTTAGGTCCTCTGCAAGGGCGCCAGCCGTCGGAGCACGAAAAGAAGTTAGTTTAAGATAGTTTAAGTATCACTGCTTTCAAATGCACACATCAACACCACACGAAAGTAAACAAATCTGACAGTTTGGTCCAAAAGATTTTTCCCACGGAGAATTGTCAGTATATATGGTATGCGTCGACCTCCTCTCTATTGACTTTGGTTGTAATGTTCAAATGTTTTCCATTATTATTGAACAACACGCTTTCAAATATTCAGTAATGTAGGATTAATTATTAATATATTTTATATTAATCTTTACATTATTAGTTACCTATGAAGTATAGAAATGCATATAATATGTTACTGTTTTTTCAATTTCAAAACCCTATAAGGGCCTGTCAATGACTTTTGATGAACTACTACGAATTGAATGAAGTTGTAATATGTGTTGAATCCGTTTTATTGATGGATGGGTGCATGACACCGTCTAGACTGGGTCGGTGAGTTTATGAAATGTTCCTATTGATTAATGGATGAGTGCGAATAACAAATACATGTTCTGTATTCTGTATTCTGACCTCCATTGTTTAGTTGGTCGTTTCGAGACCAAAGTTTGTTTTCAAATAGCTTGTACTTCGTTTTGTTATCATGGATGTTCGACGTCTCTAGTAGTTGAGCCATTTTTATCATTCGTTTGTGTCTATAACCGGATGCTTGTATGGAAGAATAACAACATAGAAATTCAGTTTGGCTTGAATTAAAATTCTGTATTTTAATTGCACAACAATATTACAAGCCACACGATTACGAGAGTAATTAAACCAAAATTACCTCTATTTGCCTATCGTATGTGAAAAAATAATTCCTGAAGATGAATATTTGTGTGCTCTGCTGCCACCCTTTTTGAGAAAATCATCGACTTCCCTAAATGTTTATGATCGAAATCTTGTTTCCTTGGTGGTGTTAGTTTTATCCTGAACGGTAAACAACACTTACACAAACTCAAATGGTTCCGGGTTTTAGGCTAAAGTGGAGCCACATAAAAGGGCGTTTGTGTTTGATACGAACATGAACCCACTAAAGGCTGTTTGTGTGTGTTATGCACAAAACACCAGTCGATAAGGATGCGTCTGCGCCTTGATAAACGCATCCTTGTTCCGCTGTTTGATGGTGTGTATGGGCACGATTTCACACGTATATATATGTATTTGTTATTGGGTTTGTAATAACGAAAGTGCAAGGGACTTCGTGCAATTTCGCTATGGATCATTCATAGTGAGCGGACTTACAACCCCTGGTGGTGTAAATCGCATGAGAATCACATTTTGCGCCCATTGTATTTTTACTATCTGATGTTATTTCAATTTCTAAACTGGTTTTATAATAACAACATTTTAAATATTAGTAGCTATTCAATTGATTTAATATCATGAAGTATTTACCTATTTCTTCACCAAATTTTTGTTAATGATCAATGCCTGTTGACAAACGCCCTTTCATGTAACATGTGAGATTGTATTTTACGGTTGAGTAAATGCATTTATGCTACTTTAGTTGATGAACATTTTCTGTTTGCTTGTAGATACATTTATGTACATAGAAAACCATCAATTTGAAAGTGTGGAAATATTTTTTTGAGTGATTGTCTTTAAATTTGTGAGTTCTTTGTTTTTTCGGCACTTCTGGCAAGTGGGCTTTGGATTCCTTTCGTCCTAAGCATAGGAAATGTAGACGACTTACTGTTCTGAGTGGGATTTCAAATCGGTCCTTGTTCCATGAGCACCTACAACTCTACCTATAAGCCATCAGATCATCCTAAGGTATGGTTTCAGACAGTGCGACAATTTTTCGAATGTTCCTGTGTGTCGAATGCATAATGATTATTTTCCCTTGAGCGATGGTAGTATTTGCAGCAAATGTTTGACTGTACGGACGTTTCACTAGAATATTATAATTTTCAGTGACTGCTCGCTGTTGATTGTAAAATATATTTCGGTTATTTTTGATCGCGCGCACGTTTGAAGATATCCCGCTCCAATTATTGGTGTTAGTTCTGTCACTGTATCAATTAATATACAAATCCGTAAAATTGTATTCCTTGCAAGCCAATTATGGCGAAAAAAGGATTAAACGTTTTCGGCGGTATGTACTTTTTTCGTTCTACCTTCTGTAAGAATGCTGCTGGCTCGACGAAAGCATTTCAGAGGGGAAATGCTAATCCACAGATACTGGTCGATGACCTTTCGTGTTCCACCTTAGGGGGTTTATTTTCTGAAAGCCCATAATCATCATCAGCATCGAAGGAAGTTGCGTTGGGCTTACAGTAGAAGTGTATGAGCAAGCTAGCAGCCGTGAACATTAGTTGGTATTCGCAGTGGAATAGAATAATCTTCAGCTCCGCTGCAGTGCAAAACGTGCCATGGCGATGATACAGCGTAAAGAAAGAGTTGTACCGACCACCGTCATAGATAGAATGCGTCTTTTCTAGTGTCGTAATAAAAGATACGTGCTGAGTCTACATTCTAACGTCGCATTTACCTACCATCAGGAACAAGATGCCTCTCTTTGTCCTACAGTATAGTATAACAATAGCAACATTCTCGTCGACTAATGGAGCAATTACATTTGGATGAGTATTGCAGATACACACAATACTAATATGAAATGCACAGCATCATTCACGTTTGCATGCTTTTATTCTTGTTTCCGGAAGGGTAAACTAAAACAAATAAATCATACTATCATTCTATTAGAAGCGACCTTGCCATCTATTTTGATATACTTTGCGAATAACAATACATATGAACAGATTCACCTCAGCCAACTATTTACATCCTGTTTTTGATTGTATCTTCTACAAGGTACGATTGGTTGGGTCGAGGGTGTTTTTGATTGTACTAAAAATATTAGAGCAAACACGCAAAGAGGATGTGTGAGTTAGAGTGTTCATTGGTTGTTTTCTTTTTTATCTAGTTTGTATGGATTCATGTTTATGATTTCAATTTAGAAGCAAGTTTTGTATTTTTAATTTTCAAATGCAATTAAGTTTCAAATGCCCCTAATGGTATTAAATAATTACGCAAAAATGAAAACTAGAAAGAGTATGAATAACAATCTATGGAAATCTATGGAAACCAATTAAAAAAGATGTTAGTTAGTGAACATCTTGATAGAAAATACAGTTATGACATTTTTGGTTATCAAACAGGGCTGACAATAGGGCTAAAAGTCGTTGTTGCGAACGCAACTTGTCGGCTCCTCGACAACCACGAATTTGACCGTTTTTAGAACACGTATTAGATCCTCTATATTTGCACTTCTCTCTCTTTTTGGCTTAACGACCTACTCGGTCATGCCGGCCATCAAATGGCTTACTAGACTATTAGATACCACGTAGTTGCATAGTCAGTGCTCACTGCGGGGGGACGGTCCGAATGGGATTTGAACCCGGTCCGGTCGTGTTAGGAACTGGCGCCGTTGCCAAATACACCACCGAGCCGCCCCCCGCGATGTGTGAACTATTTTTAGAATAAAGGAAAACATATTTAATCCAGGGTTTGATTCACTAATGTCTCGGAATCTCTGTTAGTTTTTGTTTCGAAATCTCTGTTATGAAAGAACAAGAATTTCTAAAAATTCATTAACACCTGAAGATTCGCCAATTTAATATAAACATATAAACACATAAAACCAATTCAATATAAACATAAATAAATCATTTCACTGATTCACTGTAGTGATGGGTTCTCGGAACCGCTTCCGAGCATTTTGACTCCGGTTCCGATTCCGGCTAAGTCAAAACCACGATTCCGCCTGGAGCCGTGTGGAGCCGTCCAGAGCCGCCAGTCGGCAGCCGGAGCGGCCGGAGCCGTCGGAGCTAGGATAGGATAATAAAGAATACTTTATTTAATGCATTATACGAAATTACAGTATACTTCATTTTACACAGATTGCCCATATTTTATACTTACTCCACTTATGATATTTTTAATGTACTTGCTCAATGTTACTTTAGAACAATAGTAAATACAAGAGTAAAGAGATAAAAAATGGGCAATCTATGTAAAATGAAATGTATACTTTAATAAATTTCGTATAATGCATTTAATAAAGTATCCTTTATTATCCTATCCTAGCTCCGACGGCTCCGGACGGCTCCGAACTCGGAGTATTGCACCAACCTGCCGGAATCGCTTCCAAAAATAGAGGAGTCATTCGGAAGCGATTCCGCTTTTTTGTCGAATTTACCCATCACTAATTCACTGATTAAGAATTAAACATAAAATTTCATTTCGTAAGAAGTTTGCTAACCAATAAAAAATCATAAAATCGTGTAACTTCAGAAATTCATTATTCTTTGTGAGAGTTGACTCACGCTTCGAATAAATCACTGAAGAAATAAAAGTTATGACTTATCGCAAAAGATACATTAACCGCAGCATTAATTTCAAAAATAAGAAAACACCCCGCATCAGGCTACTTTCGGCACATCCGGTAAATTAAATACAAAACTGCAGAAAAGGCGCAAACGTAAGCGCCTGAAATGATACTTAGTTTGGAAAAGAAAATGGCACCAAATGTTGGGCAGAAAAAAAACGTCACATTCGGTTGACATTATACGCGCTGGAAACGGTTCACGGTCGTGTACGACGGCCGTCACCGGCTGTAGTAACCGTACTCATACTTACGTGTAGAGTAGCACAAACTTGAAGATGTAGAAAGTTTTTTCCGTCTCGTTGTCCCACGTTGCGACACATTGGGTGAAAAGTTTGATGTCGAAGCGTAACTTTTTGCGTCTCGTTGTCAGTACCAGGAACTCTGGTAGGTCTGCCGAAAGCGTCCACAACGACCGACCGATGGGTGAACAGTGCATGGCACATGGAAGGAGAAGGGTGAGAAAAAGTGAGTTTTTAATAAAACAGCGAAAGAAATGTGCTTTCATATGACACAAACACATACAGTACCGGTGTATATGCCGGTGAGTGAGTAAATGGTAAAAAAATGGCAATGCACCACGTACCCGTGCTGCATTATGTAATTGAAATTGTTCGCTCAGCTTATCCCTTTTATAGTATGCTTTTAATTGAAATATTTAACGCTTGTCCATCAAATGGTTCAGTTCGTTGAATTTGCTTACTTATTAAAATGTGTTGTTGTTATGCTTGCTTATATTGATAGCATTAATGTACGTGGAATTATGGAAAAAATCGTAATTATTTGTTTATGATTTCATTTTTTTGTTGTTGAAAAAACAAGTAATTAAATAAATACAAATAAATATGTTAAAATGCTTTCATGGGATAAGAAAATTGTGAATATTTCGTGCCATTCATTAAAGCAGATGTAAAAGTTGTAACGATTCCCGCACCACGGCGTACCAAGCAATCTAAAAGTCAAATGGTAAATTTCAAAGTCTTCACATCAAATGCAATTCTCTTCTTTTTTTTCTCAACATCTGTTATAATGTTTCTTGCTTTGCTAACATGTAATTATATCTTATTTCATATTGGTGAAGCTCTTTGGCGTAACATTTGCTGTCGGATGGTCACATGTTTTCTTTTGTAAAATTTTTGGAAAAGCGAGATTAATAGCATATTGATTGAATTTTCAATAGAATAACAAAAAAAAAGAATTACATCAAATTGAATCGGAAGTTTTTTGATAGGTACGATGATGAAATTTTACGCCGGAAAATATTTCAATTTTTTTTTCCCGCTAAAGTTTTGGATATTAAGTAGCTAATCCTAGCCCTAGGTCTGGAAAAGATTGGTTTCATGTCTAAGTTGGACAGTTCAGCGTGATCTCAAACCTTTCGACGTACGAATCAGGGTTACACCACAGTGAAATTCTCTCGAGACGTAACAAATGGATACTTTTTCTTTATTCTAGTTGTATTGTTACTGAAGATTGAAAAAAAAAAACATAATTTCTTCCATAATTCATCGGAGTTTTCTGCGGATAAATCGAACCACCAATAGAAGAAAGTGATTCTTTGAATTTGGTGGGACCAGCTGGAAATACTATACCACGAGCTGCTTCGATCAAAAACGACTAAAGCAGCTTGGAGTTTAGACATTTAGAAAATCAATCACAATTGACTTGAACTATTGCCTTAGTATTTTATTCTAATATGGTCCATTTAATCAATATTTTAACAATTAAAAACACAATGAAAAATAACTGAACAGTTGGTTTTCTATAGTTTACAACACTGAGGGATATTGAAATGGCAATCTCAAGAATTATGAGCAATTGTTGTACAAAATTCTGACCATTAGTTTAGTCAGTACAATAAATTATTGCTTATTGTCATCCATTAGTAAAACTTTGCACAACAAAATAGACTCTGTGTTCTACGGTCGGGCACAAATCAATTGCTTTAATTTGTACCACCACCATCAACCAGCCAGGGATGTATCCCCGGCTTGTTGAAAGCATTTCTTCACGCATTTTGATGTTTCATTGTGCGATAACAGGGTTATAAAATCTAATGGGTCTACAGGGCGGCTCTAGTCGCAACGTTTCTGTATCTGTCTTTCTGAAGTCCGTGTCCGAATTGTGGCCGTGAGTATAGCGGAGCTGGGTATGCGATGCTGCAAAACATGGTACTTTCCAGCCGTCGATTATGCGGCAGATGGTGTGGTGCATTAGATTAAAGACATCATCGTGTGAAATGACGAAACGCAATGCCTATGGGCGGTGCCGTCGGAATGGGAATGTTAATTTCCCTTTTGCTTTTTTGGGGAAGCTGGTTTTGATCGTTCTATTTCTCACTCACCCTTCAAACGTTTTCGTTTAAGGGACCCCCGAAGGAAGTTGAAATGGTTTACGTAACTACATTTCATTTCTAACCGTTTGCATTGAGCTGGGGAAGGTTTTTGTGTTTTAAACGCTTTTGTTCGCTCCTTGTGGCAGAAGCGTTTTGCTTCATTTTCGTAACGGTTGGTGCTTTTTTGAAGTTTTGAAACCTTTTAAAAATCTTTGCGTAAAGAAGTTTTAAATTATCAAAAAGTACCAAAAAGTAACAAAATTTAAATAATATTTTAAACTGAAATTAACACATTATATATGCGTTTGTTACTGCATAACCACAAAAAATGAAATCCCTATAAGCTGTCCTGTAAACGAGCAGATAATTAATCATAAATATTTTGATATGTCAATTGATGTTACACCGCCAGGAAATCTGATGATGCGATATGATAAACCAGCGGTGCGCCACTAGGATGCTGATGCTTCAGAGGGTCGAGTTGGGACGATTTTGCCGACCCGACACCCGCCACTTACCCGACAGGAAGCCAATGAGCCAAATGAGGGCAATCGAGCGCCAGGCACGTTCGGGTCTCGGTTTGTAGCGCAGAGGGAAGCATATCGCATACCATCGATCGATCGAAATGAATGTCAGCGTTAGCACCGAAACTGTCACCGAAACGGTCTGGAAAGAAAGGAAAGGAAAAAAAAGGAAGAAACAGTGACAAAGGTTAGCCACTGATGGCTGTGATGTGATGTGTACCGGTGAGTATTGATAGATAGATGAGCGTGGAGCTGATGGAAGATAGGCTTGGCTTTGGCTTAGGTGGTTTTGGTGGCTTACTGAAAACATTGAAGTGCCATTTAGTGGTGGGAATGTTGCGTGAGTGTGTTGGGTTGGTTTTTACAACAAACAAAAAAGGAAGATATTGTCGGCTAACATTCCAGTGTACCATACCGTTGCATAGCAAGTGGTTGAAATTATAGAAGGAATTTATTTGAAACATAATCTGACATCAAACGAATTGAGTTAAAAATACTAAAATTTCAATCAGTTATTTATTTAAAACGTTTTGTTGTGGCATATGAACAAAGAATCGTTGTTTATGATGAAATCTGCAACAGAAAATCCGTTTCGTTTATTAAATTTTCCTAAAAGAGTAAATTAAATTGAAAAATATCTACAAAAACAATTTAATTTAACGCACAGTAGCGATATTGACACAATGTAAAAAATGTTCTACCTATTCCACTTTTTGCCAGTATTCTTTGCAGCTAGTAAGATTTCCAATAATATCATCTTAACCGCTTTATCCGTTTAATGTTCACAGAGCTTCCCAGCTTTAATATTTGCTAGACACAAACGACCACCGTACCGTGTTCGTAAATCGGCCAGATCAATTTCTAGTGCTGATTTTTATTGCTAATTTATACAAATTGATGCATAAATATTCGCCCCGAGCTACTTGCGAGCGATTACAGTAGATCGTTTCAAGTGGTTTCGTATCGGTTTATCGAAATCGAAAGCGTTTTTTGTATAAACGGCGTTTTTTTGTTTGATGGTAACATTTTTTTTCTATTCGTCATGAGGAAAAGAGTCTCTCACTTTTACCACCAAAATGATTAACTTTTTTTTCCTCAGTGATTAACTTTCTTGCTTTACGGTGTAAATAGACCTTTTGGATATTTGTGAAACATAAAAGAAAGGATTAAAAAAAGGCTTTAAATGCTTGTTTCTGGGCTCTTAACTAATTTTTCAAATGCTTGAAATTATGCTAAATAGCAGTATGGGTTCGGTGTTTCCCTAAACCCAAAAAAAAATATGCTGAAAGCTTTACAATAAACCCCTAGAAACGCTCTCACTAAGGTGACGCAGTGTTTGAAGCATTTCCGGTACAAAAAAACAAAAAACGATGCAAGCTGTCACGAATAATCAAGCAAATTAATCTGGAAACTTTGAAATCTCGGCATATCTGGTTTGTAAATTTTACATTGTCAATTAGGACGGCGGGGTTAAGGTTCATTTAATCACCATAACTGTACTTACGGTCACGTTTAAGACAATGCGACCAAACGGACCAAATTCCACCATCTTGAAGGTAGATAAACAATCTCGTGCCGGTGTCATCGTGCACACTTCCGTACCATCTAATCCTCACTGTATCGCGCTGTCCTCATTGATCCGCTGTTTGAAATCGCTTTTCAGCGTGAAATGCTGTTATGCCACTCACTTCATTTAGTCTTAGACTCGCTAATGGAAAATATTCCTCTTATGCTCGGCAAACAACGGCGAGTTTCGCAAGTACACAAAGACTTAAATGGAGGTTTGTTTGTCGCCAGTGCGGCGAGTGCGAAAGGTGCGCCGGAAAGCTGTGGGAGTGTATTTTGCTTTAGTTTATTCATGCGAGAATGCAGTAAAATCTATGGGACAGTATTTTAATGCTAAAATATACATCGCAACGTATCGCTTTTTTGTAACGTTCTATCGTAACGGAAATAAAATACGTTTACTGAGGTATAAGCTTCTAGCTTGAGAAACTAAACGAATACTTGTCGTTGGTGAGATGAAATGCCTGAACTTGTTCTTGTATTTTTGTACGAAAAGAGTATGAACACGCTGCTCAATGCACCTCGAATCTTACCAAATTACCGCAAACGTTCATCGTAGCACTAAAACGTGCCTCGGTGGATAATCGCGAACGACAGGATATTTTTCACGGGCAAGCCATCGGGCCAGTGGAGAAATGTTATCCCCGAACCAGCGACCAGCGGATGTAATTACAAATGTACATAAATTACAACTAATGGTATGTGGCAAATGTCAGCATTGAAGATTTATACAAGTTTGCTTGCACGAGCGCCGGGATGAATGCCGGGAGATGCCATTAAGTCTCGTTTGGATCTCCGGTTTGGTTGGCTGGCCACCGACAACACCGTAGGTGTCAGAATGAGCTTCTTAATTTTTGCACTTGTACAAAATCGATGAATTTGTAGATATTGCATAAATCACTGTGGTGGTGCGGTTTGATTTAGCTGTATTATCTTATTCCTGCAAGGTATATTTAAAACGTTTCTTCCTGTTGATTATAGCGATCCACTCGATCTTACTATTGGTAACCGTTTACGTTTGCTCGAACGACACTCTTTGAAGCTTGTTGTAGCTTTTAGGAACAAACATTAACGGTTTGCAATCGTATTTTATAAATAAACTCCATACAAATATTTTTTTCTTTTGCAAAAATAATATATTCCAGATAAAAGAAACTTGATGATATTCATAAAACGCTTGTATTGTTTCAATCGCGCTTGTTTTAATTACAGTCTAATTTCGATTATCCGGTTGTTCGATTATCCGTGCATCTCGGAAATTACAGTTCAATAAGCGATTTGACAATCTATGGCGGCAAAAAATGAATGCATTAACATTATTGATACATTCTTCACAAATCTGATCGCTTTTGCAACGATAAATCATAAATTAATGTATAAAAAAAGTTCTCATTGCTCTTTATACACTAATAATTATAAACAAAAAGAGCACTAGATAGTCGTATTATCCTTTTTTACGTTCCAGTTAACAGATTTTTCCATTGAGCACGAATAATCGATTTTATACTGGGCTTTAAATTTAATTTAAAACTAAGCGCAAAGTAAAACCGATTGCAAGTCAAACTTGCTGTATTTTGCTTCCTAGAAATTATTTATCTTTAGAAAAAACTTTTTCATAACGCTCAGACACAGTTCCATGCTAATGAAAAAAGTCTTCCGCAATTTGGGAATGAAGGGCGGAGGTACGGATATTACTTTATTACTATTTGGTTTCTAGTTTCCCATGAAGCTTGTTTTGAACTTTGGAACCCATTTGGAAAAGAACTGTATAGCTCAACTATTAATATTGCTTTCAAAGTTTATCGGATTTGATAATATTGAGATTTAATTAGGGATAGAATGCAATTGGTTCTCTCTAAATAGATCCATATACGAATCAAAGCATTCTCAAGCAATCCAGTGCTTAATTGAATCGGGCTTTGATCGTGTTTACTCTTATGGTAAGATTTTAATGCGTAATTTAATGAAGTGAGCGAATCTCGGTGCATCTGGCTAGTGTTGATTGAATAATGCCTTCCAAGCAACTATCTGAAATGTCACTCGTGCGTACAATACATTCACGATAATAGCAACGGGTATACAGCAACCAAATACCAAGTGCTACTCTACCGTGCGAGAGAGTACGCATACTACCCCATGCAGNGTGTTCATTGGTTGTTTTCTTTTTTATCTAGTTTGTATGGATTCATGTTTATGATTTCAATTTAGAAGCAAGTTTTGTATTTTTAATTTTCAAATGCAATTAAGTTTCAAATGCCCCTAATGGTATTAAATAATTACGCAAAAATGAAAACTAGAAAGAGTATGAATAACAATCTATGGAAATCTATGGAAACCAATTAAAAAAGATGTTAGTTAGTGAACATCTTGATAGAAAATACAGTTATGACATTTTTGGTTATCAAACAGGGCTGACAATAGGGCTAAAAGTCGTTGTTGCGAACGCAACTTGTCGGCTCCTCGACAACCACGAATTTGACCGTTTTTAGAACACGTATTAGATCCTCTATATTTGCACTTCTCTCTCTTTTTGGCTTAACGACCTACTCGGTCATGCCGGCCATCAAATGGCTTACTAGACTATTAGATACCACGTAGTTGCATAGTCAGTGCTCACTGCGG
The DNA here is from genome assembly GCA_018908115.1 of Anopheles rivulorum. NCBI lineage: Eukaryota > Metazoa > Arthropoda > Insecta > Diptera > Culicidae > Anopheles > Anopheles rivulorum. The sequence goes on from STHB01000012.1 coordinate 74,353, forward strand.
GGGGACGGTCCGAATGGGATTTGAACCCGGTCCGGTCGTGTTAGGAACTGGCGCCGTTGCCAAATACACCACCGAGCCGCCCCAAATATTTGCACTTATTGCTTGTAATTTACAGATTTTCTGGCGAGTTTAAAAAAACGCGGTCTTTCCATCGCGGGATATTGGTTTAAAAAGAGACCGAGCTTGCCCTAAACGCGTCCTTATATTTCCTCTTTCCCGCGATGGCCGTTGGGTCAACCAGTGTCGTTGCCCTTATCATTTTCGAAACCCTATCCGAATGCCACGTTGACAGTCAAGATCACTAGAGGTGTTTACATGTGAATCCTACCCTCCTGTCAACGTTGTTTTGGTTCTTGCTATAATTATTTATCCACGCGGTTTGTCTTCACGGTTACGCAGTAACAGTCGTAAAAGTGTTATAAATAAACAATAAATATAATATTGACTATATTCGCAGGATCACTTACAAATACGGTTGAAGAACAAAATGTTTGAAATAAAAAGAAGTAGTACTGAAATAGAAAAATAAATTAATAGAAACATCATCTAGGGGCGGTGCACTTGGCAACGGCGCCAGTTCTTAACACGACCGGACCGGGTTCAAATCCCATTCGGACCGTCCCCCCGTAGCACGGTCTGACTAGCCTGCTCGGTGGTAAAATTAGTCTAATACGGCCTGGTCCGTTCTAACATAGTAAAAAAAAAGAAACATTATCTAGTTATTTTTGCCTTGCGTCGAATACATCACAAGCTCTGTAGTTTTCACACCCAAGCAAAATCACGTTGAATGGTACTTGAGAACGAGCAGTTGAAGTGGTTGATCAATTATTTATTGATTTTCCAACTCCCTCTAATCTGATATTTGATGATACCAAAACTGCTACGAAATATAATAAGCAATATAAAAGAATCAATTGAATAGGGTAGGGAAGCACACATGCTTTGTGTCATTTTCTTCTTAGCAATCGCAATAATAATGATGATAATTAAAAACTAAATGAAATTAAAGATTGTAGTTTTAAAATTAAATTATAAAATGCTTTTACTTGTTGATCATACTTGAATTGACACACATTGCAAAAGTAAGGGAGGATCTTGAAAAAGAAAAGCGTGAAAAATAGCACACATTGTACATATGGCACAGTCTCGCAGTGTGTGGTTGACTGAATGCTTTGCAGGAGGTTTATGGTTGGTGTTAAATTTCATTGCTCTTGGATATTATTTTTTCTAAACAACCACAAATAATGTTTCATTATTCTGATGCTGGTTATTTTGAAGATTTATTTATAAGTGATCAATGGATGAAACACGTGTTTTTGTTTAGTTGTTTAGCTTCAAATATTGCTCTTCTTTTCCAATCTCCCACAGCGCATTCATTGTATGGTATGCATACTAGAAACGGAATTCATTTGTTCTGATCGTTTCGGATTTATAATATTCAATAATGTTATGCTCTAACTTTGCTCGTTTTGTATTATGTATTTTGTATTTTGATCAATGTTTGAAGTGATTTGTCACACAGATTGACCTTATCACATAGCTCATAGTCATAGCGTAAGTTAAATTTATCAATCATGCAATCGCGGTCAAAGGCTCGTTATCGTTTTAAAATTATTACAAAAAGCAAAATCAAGTAAATAATTAACCATTGAACTTTATTTTTGCTTGAAAATATAATCTAATAATTTGATATTTTGCCAACTTGAATCGTTTTATGTAGTTTTATATAATAGCAATGGAAAACCCTCCTGCTTGGCAGGAAATGAGTTGATTTACCGTAATATAATAGACGTTTTGCTATTCCGGCCATTCGATTTTGTAGTATGGTCCAACGCAATGTTTTGTAGTGAAAAAAAAATAACACCAAACCCAAACGTTGCTCAGCGTGGTGAGAGGTACGAACTCGCGGTAGGCACTTTTGAAAGTCGAACATTCCATCCGACCGGCGTGTAATGCCTTTCTCCACTTTTTCATCGGTGGTTCGCTTATAGTTTGAGCATTTTTGAGAGCATTAGTGGTTCGACAGCAAGCAAAGTTAAAGACTCAAGATTATTCGTGTGTCGATCGACAAAGTGTAAAGCATTGCCGCTCCTGTAGATAAATGTAATAGGCGTATGCCGAAGGTAGAAAGAACTGATCGAAGAAACATTACTACGCTGGCTAGTTCGCAATTACGGTGCTTAAATAATCGTGAAATTGCTTCGATTGTTTTCGAGAAGCTATTTGACACTAGACCCAGCCGTAATGCTACAGTTGCTTACGGCATTGTGTTATTGTTGCCATGTGTACTTTTCTAACAAAGCTACGATTTTTTGAAATACTTTGTAATAGTTTTACGCATTTTAGAATTGCCGCATTCATGTGATTTGCATGAGTTACTTTATGTTAAGTCGAATAAATAAAGTACGATTTTATTTTCTGTATGTGCAATTTGTATAATTTGTATAAAGTATAATTTGCATCGTCTAATTTAATATGTTTGTGTCAGTCTTGTTTATTTTTTTTATAAAGTGTGGGAGAGTTCTTACCGTGTACATAAAAGTGTCAGAAAAAAACAATCGCAAATGTTGAAAATTATATAATTAATTGCATTTGTTTAGAATAATAAAACATAAATAAAAATTTGAAGCATTATAAGCATAAGAATAACAAACAAAATCATTTTTAAGTTGCATTTGGTTGCATTTATATTTGTCATGGGTAAAAAATGACGTAATTGAATGAAAGTCTTCTGAATGTGATAGTGATGCTTTTCCATATAAACTGTCGTATTCATAAGTTTTTCTTATTGATAGTTCCTTAAGGACAGTAGTACGTGCAGCTCAGATGATGAGATGTGACCATTTATACACAAAAGCCTTTTTGTTGTTGTTCCTTAAGAAAATAGTTAAGAAAACTACAATCTGAAGTTTGTATGGTTTACTTCAAATAAATGTACAGCCAATAGCACATTTGAAGTACATACAAATTGTTAAAATGGTTTGCTTACAGCATCGTGTTAGGATTATTATTGGTAAAACTTTAAAACAACATACCACTATTGGTCTCGGATACACCCAGACAATGCTTGAAAACGATGAAGATCAGCATGGAAGCAACAGCATACTGAATGCACATAAAACAAAAGTGAATTGATCGCGCTTTTTGATGAAAAACATCATCAGTCGGTGAGAGTCCCAAACTGACCATCAAATATCAGCGAAATGGAAAGGAATCCGCCCCAAAACCTGTTGCCTAAATTGATGGTGTCCTCTAAAAGTTGTTTTTGTTGGCTCTCCAGTAAAAGAAACCTGCAGAAAAGAAAACGAGCTGTGGAATATATGTTGCGTTTTTTTGCTGCCAGGGCCAACTGGAACCAGCGGCTTACTTTTGGAAGTCGCTAAAATCAAGTTTATACACAATAGCTTTTGAAGTAACCAAGGATTCGGGTGAATCAAACAGAAAGAAAATGATGTATCAAGTGTAAGAGTTGTCATTTAAAAAAAACGGACACTTTCCCGTGTCTGGTGGATTTAAACATTTATTAAAGATTCGTAGTGTAACGATTGCTATGTATATATACGTTGTTTGGTTTGATGGTGTATGGTGACGAAAAAAAAAACACTTACTCAAAAAAAAATACTGCAGAAGGGTAAACGATAGTGATTTATTTGCTAATGATGCGTTTACTACTTCCGGCAGTTTCAAAGACTCTAGGAAAGAATTCTAGGGTGATGAAATGGATGAGTTGTTTACTTCCGTCACGTGATGGTTTTCACTAGATGACACGAAGAGACATTGCTCGGAGCCAGACGAACACGGCTTAATTAGATCATTTGTTATGTTTCAAAGTGACCAAATGATAGGTCGGGTGTGGCATGTCGTGGCATAGTCAAGTGCAAAACATTAGACCACATTTATCTTGCTCGCTAATGCTGACGTTGACCGATTTGGCAATTTTTTATTTCGGACACGGAAGGTGTTCAGCCTTAAGTGAGATTTCCAGTACAGTATAGAATTTTATTAAAAGAAAAGTTTATGATGGCAGCTTACAAAAGCAAAAATACATTTGAAGTGTAATTAATTCTCAACCCACACAGTCCATCATCTAGTAATAAAGGAACCAAATTCTTTTCACACTGAAATCAATAATTATGTTTGTTTTTTTGCTTGTTTCATCAATTTAAAGGTTGTTGAAGTATTTCTGTATTGCATGTACATACATGACGTTGATAACATTTTATTCTTGTTAAACAATTGAACATAGAACTGTGGATCTCTTTTTATGATACATATTAGGCGAATGTAAACTGTACTGTATGAATTAATATTTAAATTTATATGTACATATTTCTTGCTGTCGGTTTCAATTACAGCAGACGCACATACTTGTTAAAAAAGTTTAATTTTTTATAAGATATCTGTACACTAATTAAGAATAAGATAGACAAATTGCTAACCTGAAACTTACTATACGGCTACGTTGTATAAACAAGACAAGCGGATATCGATGTAGGAATGACCTAGTAGGTAATTCGTTTATTCGAAGCTTCACGCTTTTTACAAATTGTTTCACACTCTCCTTACGTTGAAGAGCGCAAATAATTGATATTTTGCCGATAGACAGGTACCGTTTATGAATTTCTGAACTATGCTTAGCCCCAAATACTGATCAACATGGGTTTTTTTTACATCGGTGAGATATTGAGTTAAATTCTACTCGTGAAGATAAATTAAAATCCAAGCTTCTCAAGTTTAGATGGAAGCAAATATCTTCCGTTGTTGGTGTGAGGATGTAGCGTTTTTCAGACCAACAATAGGAAACCGGAAGCAAAATGGGAGGAAAAAAAAATAGAATGCTTATAAACTGGCGCACAGAACAACAACCATTAATGTATCTCGCACAGGAAATCACAGATGGTTGAGCTTCTGGGAATTCGATAGCTGCATCCGTGATTTGCTCGATAAATGGAACGAAAGAAATTTTATTAGACAGCTTTGGGCGAGAAAAGATAAAAAACGAAAAAACGGATTGGGTGTGTAACGGTGCTAACATGGCGGGCAAAATTATTAGCGCATCTTTTACTATTTCGGGTATGATATTGGTAATGCTGTTTACTTAAAACCCTTCGGATAAACTAAAATCAGTTTCTTTTTTGTTTGCACAATAGCAAATAAGTGAAGTTGTGCAGTAAACTATAAAAATTTCATTTTCATCTTTTTTCAGAATCGTTTTGCTTGTCAGACAACGAATGGCAAGCATGGTGATCGAAAATACACATAATTAAGTTTCCCTACTTGCTCGCTTTTAACAGAAAGCTCTCTAATACTGATACTTTATTGAGGCTGCTCAATTGTAAAGAACGTTAGAAACCATACAAATACAACAGTCGTCTTCAGTTGCAATACACCCCGTCGTATGCCAGCGTGAAACGTCGGGAAACGAATCACTTGCCAGTGTAATTTCACTGTTTGGTTGGAGGCCCTTGAAACTACACCTTTTTATGTACGATTTGAGAAGGTCTGCACGATCGCTACCTAACCTTTGACCGCGTCGACGTCCATTAGAACCGGTTGTACCATGGTTGTCTTCTGTGCGAACAACAAACCCAAGTGTAACGCGATTCAATGCGACATGGAATGTGGGGTCCTTCAGAGAGAAGATTGGTTTCAAAAGTTTCACGTGTTTCGTGGCTTTTGTTTTGACCGCCCTCGTTAGTTTCTTTAGTTTTGAGCAGGGTTCGTATGTGCATTACAGTTCGCTGTAATCGATCGCTCAGTAAACGATTGTCCGTGTCACCCAGATCTGGAGCAGTTGGCGTATCGGAAGGAAGCACCTTAAGTGGCAGTATTTACTTGTGTGCGTGCACGCTCGTCTACGAAAACAAATGAGACGATTCGTTTCAAACCGTAACCGAGGTACCGAATTAGTTTCTTAGATATTCCCGCTACGCTTGCTTAATCCGGGTGGTTCTCAACATAGTATAGGCTAGTCTACATGGTATAGGAAATCGCTTACCCTACATAGTATGGGCTAAGAAAATATAGGATTGTAATGAAGTTTGAAAATATGACGGAACAAGCATTACAATTGTTTTTTATTTTTGTTATGTTAGAACGGCCTGGCCATATTAGAGGCATTAGCATTACAATTGTCTGTAGAATGGAAATGTTTTACGACATCTAAAATACGTTTGGACATTTTTTTGTATGCTAGAACGGCCTGGCCGTATTAGACCAATTTTACCACGTAGCAGGCTAGTCAGACCGTGCTACGGGGGGACGGTCCGAATGGGATTTGAACCCGGTCCGGTCGTGTTAGGGACTAGCGCCGTTGTCAAATACACTCCACCAATCGTTTATACACATAATAAAAACCAAATTGAATCAGAGAAACTCTCCAAAGCAATTACTGTTTACACGTAATTAAGTCTCTAAATTAATTTAGATGAAACTTTATAAACTGGATAAACATTTTTACGATTTTCGGTTAGTTGTAAAAGCAATAATTTTCCTTCATAAAATCCTTATAATGCTGCGTGATTTATGGAACGATCGCGCCTGTGACCTCAGCTTGGTTTGCGTTGAACGTATCGCACGCATTCGAATCCCTTGCATTCCTTGTCTATTAAACGTACATGGAACATCAGCATCTCGATTCAAAAGTCGTTGGTAAACCGCAGCAGATACAAATAGAACCAGTCCGGTTTGGGAGTGATTTAAATACTGTGTGCGTCTATATGTCCGTGCCATGTTGCGGAACCGCCATTAGTTCTAGCTGTGGATTTGTCGTGCTGGGACAGCACCAGGAATGCAGCTAGCCTAGCGGATTAAATTTGGTGCAAAGCGTGAACCTTTCTTTGCAACGGAACAAGATGCTGGATTGACGGTAATTACAGAATATATAAATATGTCTGTCGGAATGAATGAGATTATTATATGACTATGCAAAGGCTTGAATTTTGGTGTTTACTCAGGAATAGTACGGTCACATCTAAGTCACTGATTGTAATCGAATAATAATTCGAAACACGCCAACAGTTGAGAAAGCAAAATCCTGCAAGGAGGATTGATATACTGCAGCATACCGAATGTGGTGTAATTGATGCTTATATCTGTGATTCCCCAAACCTAGGCCGGCAGCTGGTGTGATGCGTTAGCTAGTAAATATCGTTAGAGTTCTATTTTTAGGGGTATAAGGCTCATTCCAGTGGTACGTCGCTCAAAACTGGATGCAGTTAATTTGAACCGAGACCTGAGGGATGCATAGATAAATGATGGTAGTCCGTTGGCTTCTCTGAAGTTTCAATGACCTATAATTACGCTTGATACCACCAATGACTTATTAGAGCGGCAAGGCTCATGCTATAAATACTTTTAAAAGAGAAAACAAGAATATGGTCGAGAGATTTTATTACGGAAACAGTCACGATCATTTTTATACGAAATAGTTAATGAAAATGTTCACCAAAGATAATCAAAATTTGTGTTTTTAATCATGTTATTTTTAATCTAAAATCTTATTACATTAAAATAATTAAATGTATAAATAAATGTAATACTATTTATTGTAACATTGTATAATTATTTAAACTCATATACTAATTCTACCATGCAAATAAATTTTTAAATTTGATTGGCTTTAAGGAATATTTCACAGTTAAAAGATCATTCAACGTGGGATCATTTTGTAAAATTTAATTTCTTTTTTGTGTCTTATTTTCTTTACAGCTGTAACATTACACTCGGATGTTAAAGGAGATTTAAAATTCATCATGAAATAAACCAAGAGCGCATAATTCTTTCGAAAGAAAGATAATAATATCGGTAGCATCTTAGCGCATCATTTGATAGCGCTTTCCTGTCGCGACGTCATCCAAAAAAATGGACACAATGACATTTGACGATGAGCCTCCACCTGAACCGCGGGAAGGTTGGTTGCTGGTACGTGTATTCGTGCCAGAGCTCAATGTCCACAAGAGCCTTCAGTTTCCTTCGGATAAGATCGTATGGGATGTGAAGCAGCAATGTCTTGCTTCGTTACCAAAGGTAAGTACCACGACATAGCCTACGGAACAGAATTGGTTTGTTTTTACATCGAATGCGCTACCTAATGCGAGCATGACTTTCGTTTTGCTACAAAATATCCATTATGTACTATTATTCATCGAATGGTTCTGATATAACTGGCATGTGCAGTTTGTTGGTTCAATCATTGACCTGGATGACCTTGTGGATTGCCGCTGGTTGTTCACATTTTAGCAGGCGTGTAACACCTTTGCTACTTGCGTGATAAGCTCGTACTCATTCAAGAAAGTCGCTGATAAAAATCTACTTGTCTGCTGGCGCATGCCTGGGAATATTGAAGAAATGTTCTGCTTTATCGTGAGCTAAACTGAACGCTACACGTTACACATCGATCATATGTGACAAATCACTCCAATCATTCGTTCTACTGTTACGTATGACGGCTGATATGTTTGCGGTATCGAGCAGGAGGTTGATTCGTGGCGTAAATTGTTAAAGAGATTACAACTCAATTTTGGACGTAATGCGATTGTGTGAAACGAAGATACAGCATTCAGTAATCGATATTGTATTCTCTTCTAATTAAATGCTAGTTCTGTAACAGATGTGTTGTTTTAATGGACACGGCTGGAATAGTATTCAAACTCACCCGTTTTTCGAGAGTAACGACTTACTATTATATACCAGAAATGACTTCCTGAGTTATTCTTACTTAATAACACTGGATTTGTTAATAACATTGTTGTGATATTTGCTCACTATAGCAATTGTTAAATTCTCAGGAACTTATCAGCTTCTATAAAAACGGAGCAACAAAAAATAGTTGTTTCAAACAGACGATAATTTAATGTTGGTGCTCGTTTATAGTTTCCCATTTTTCCGAAACCTGCAGTGTTTCAGTCTCTCGATGTCAAAATACATAGGCAAGAAAAAAACCGAAGTGAAGGCATCATAGACTCTAAAGTCAGTAGCAACTTTTAATCGATCAGCTTAAAGAACTTAAACGGAGTGAAACCTCGCTTATTTTATTTCGCTTTTGTGTTGATTAGCTTAGAAGCGTTAACGAAAAATTTTCTTTTTTTTCCCGATTCTTCTACACATAAGAAGCCACGTAGTGAGTGGATGTTGACCCATCGTCATCTTCATCTTCAAGCATGTAAGCATTGTGTGTGGTGTAAATCGGCGCCAAAGTCGAGAGAAACTCGATCTTGGGAAGAGCATTTGATGCGTTTCTGTGGCATTGATTCTGTGGATACATTTCTGGTTAGTAGCACATTTCTCACTTTTGTTCATAGCGTTTAGCGTCGTACGGGAAGTCATGGGTTCCCAGCATTTCACGAAGACCGCGTGAGTGGCTAGGAAACCCATTGACGGAATGGTACGCTCCAGAATCGCGGTCACCGCATGTTTGCCCAAGCTTCTGCATGCACATGTGGCCAGCAGGAATGGAGGAAGTGCATCTATCCATCCACCACCTGAGCATTTTGACTCGGTTGGTTGTGAAAAAGTCTGAACAAATGTGTTGTTGCCGTTGGATGGATACGAGCGTTCGTAAAAAGGAACGCTAAATATGGCCGAGGTTCGCATGGGCACGATTTTATACTTATCGAGGTAGCAGGGTGAAACTGTATCAGATAGACAGAAACTCATCATTCCGTCGAGACAACGTTAAAGGCATTTTTATTTTTATTGTTTACGTCGGGCTCTTTGATGCGAAGGGAAATCGTTGAGGTAAAGGTATGCAAGCAATACGTCCCTCTTTCGATCACGAAACGGAAGTGTGCATTTCATCACACAGAACCGTCTGAGAATAACAGTACGTTTACTAAATCCTGCCTGTAGGTTTATTGGAAGAATAATAAATATCTGATGAGAGTTGGTTTCCTAAACACACTTTTGTATCATATAAATTTTTGCTCTTATTAGGAAAACTGATTTAATTTTGTTTGGATGGATGAGTCAGTATCTTTATAGCATTCCTTTCAAATGGAATATTAACACCATGTCTTCCCAATCTATGAAATGTTAAAATATATTTCTTTTTTGTTATTCCTACTTTCTGACAACTTGAATTATAGCATCGAACGTTGTATATTATTTTTAAACAGAAGTATTTATTGAAAATAAAACAATCAAGTGTTGATGTTAGATACCTTTGTTAGATTCATAAATCCATGTTCCTTACAATTAAATAAATCTAGAAATCTCTTAATTAGAAACTCTTAATGAAATAAAGGTACGATATAAGCTCTCAAAAGTAAACCGCATGCGCAGCAGCAATCGATCGGCAGGATTGGATTTTTATCCAATCATGTCACGTCAAACATATATGAAAAAGCATATCTCAAAAGCAGTCATTGTACTGCCGCAAATCTCGGTTAGGCTTTCGGGACTTGATGGCTAAGTCATTGGAGTAGTTTTGCGCGTGCTATCCCCATTGATCGCTGGTGGAGCGTAATCGTCGAAGTTGGTCGCTTGCCTGGTCGCCTTGCCTGCCGTCGTCATCACCATCATCATCATTATCATCATCATCCTCATCATCGATGATTGCATGTACATACGATCCAATACTGAAACCGGCTTGGAATGCGGGCCAGCTTCCAAGCAAACCAAATTCACCAACACTTGGTTGCGATCACGTACACACTGTCCAGACGCGACTCGCGGCATTGCAGGGCTGTTGGACACAAACTTAAACCAATGCTATCGAGAGGTTTTTTTTCATTCCAACGTAGCTAGATGGAAGTGGGTTTTGGAAAACCGGTTTTTAGTTTGAATTTCCGTTGTTCTTTTTTCGTTTCGCTCAACATCACACAACGCTCCTGTAGCGTGGCCAATCGATAGCCGTTGGTCATGTCGCGCTGTGTAAGTGTGCGCACTCGCTCGCGGATCGACGTGTGCAACGCGGAAAAGAGAAATGGGTTAAGCCACACTGGAATATCTTACGAATGTGTGTCTCCTGAAATGGTGGCCGTGGCCCGGGCTTTTTTTTTCTTCCTAGCGGCAAGTTGCAAGGTGTGTGATGGTCGGGAATTCAAGCGATTGCCCATCCATCGTGCGACCGTTTGAACGCGGTATGAAATTTTGTGTGTGTTAGTTAGGCCATCATCGGGAACCCGTTTCGTCCGGTGCTTCTAACGACCAGCGATGCGAATCTGAGGAAATGGCGCAGTGTTGTCGGTCAAAACCCTCCTACGTTACGGTCAGCTGAAAAAGGGAAGAGAGGGGTTTTAAAAGTCCTGTTCAAAGTTCGCTTTGATTTGCTTTTGCTCTGAAGTGTTTGTAGAATTTGCGAGAAGTTAATCAACTTCTTTCGGTAAATCGCTTCAAAACATAAAAATTTCAAGTTTATAAACCATATTGGAAACATGCCATTTAAAAAATTCCTTATTGTATTGCTCAACTTTTGTAGCTAAAAAAAATAAATTAAAACAAAACAAATGATTCATGTTGCAAATAATAAGTCATTATGAGCTGCAACTGTTTTCTACATTAATGCTAATGTTACATGTATAAAAATATTCACGATCGAGCTGAATTGTTCTGTCATAAATGAAGCTTAATTTCTTTCTCCTTGAACCTTCTATTGGTTTGCTTTTTATCCCTTACGTTGTGGATAATATAATAGACCTTTTAATAAAATAGACCTTTTAATAAAATAGATTTTACTTGTTGTTCTCCAATGCGAGTGCAAGTCGGTACAAATTATCTTCCATGTGTCTGTCTTTGCCATGACAGGATCGAGAAATTTCTCGGTCGTCTTTTTTATGTTATTTGCTGTTTTATGCAGGCCAATGAGAAGTCCATATTGTTTCTTGAATTGTGTGTAATTGAGCTCGTAGTTGTGCCAGAAAATCAGGCACCATGCAAAACTTTATGTACAACCATTTTTATGTTCTTCAAATTTTGACCTTGTACCGATACGTGTGCAATGCAATAGTAAATTCCTGTATTTACGACTCACCGAACGTTATTGGAAGAGTTATTGTAGCTTGGTTGATAAGGTTTATTGGTCCGCATTTTGGATTGCTCGATTGACAATCATTTATAGGAATTTCGAAGATAATTTTGAGCAGTTTTGATAGAAAACGGGATGCGATGTATGGTGAACGAGCTTATGTTCCATTCAAACAAAGTTTTCCAATTAATTTATATTTCACATATAAGCTTATAAATAGTCATATAAATCTCGTATATTACTTGTTTGTAATTATGTTGTAAAAGAATAGTTAATTTTTTATAGTTCCAACTCAAATATAAATTTTCTATTTCGGTCAGTCGTTATTAACATATACATATACATAAGATACTACAATTTCTAACGGTAAACAAAACGCCGGTTTGTATTATGGACGAAATCGATCCTATATAGCCTGCGGTATTTTTGTTTACCATTTCAAACAAATTTGTGTTGTTTGTTATTTCAAACAAATTTCCGACAATCTCCAAATTTTGCCGACAAACAAATTTCAAAAATGAGCAATACTTTTTTCTTTTTCAGACCTTCAAATGTACAAAAAAACTGTCTATAAATAGCGGATTTTTCTCTGCATTTACGTGCAGTGTTGGCTAATGTTTTGTTTGTTTTTTTTTTGCTGGTGCCCTATATTACACCATTTGTGTGTATGTCCTCGTTTCCAAGATTTAACAAAAAAAGTAAAATTTGTTCCATTTAAGGTTATGCATTTCAGCGCATTCATTTTCTTAACCCATAATTTCGAATTATGATATCTTTGCATGTTAACTCATTTTGATCATAATTTTTATAGTTAGTTATATGTTATTTGTATGATAGTTTTGTTATATGAACGTAGCAAGCCTTACATTAAACATATTTTTGCATAGCACAGTATTATAAATATATATTGAATTTAATTTTGCACGTAACATAGGTTGTTTTCTTAATTTTTAAAATTGTTGCTTATTTTGTTACGTTTTCTTTGAATCGGTCCTTCCACAATATTGAACGATCAATAACGGCTGTCAAATGCTCGTTGATCGCTGCTTCCACATGGCTTACTGGTTTCTGACTACAAATAATTAAACATGATGCTTCGCAACACTATTCGTGCAAAAGGTCGCTTATTGGTTTTGGGTAAGAAATTTATGTGTAATGCATGTATGTATTATGTTTTATTATTATATTTACTATAAGTATGACACACGATATGATAATATCTGTTAAATAACTCAGTGATCATTTACGTCACTATACATTTCAAGAAAAACATAAGAAAACGCGTTAGCAAGTTTGAAACCTAAAGTAATAAAAACACTGCCGACTAGCTATTCTATCGAAATGATCTTTATCAAGACTCATGTGGCGTAGTATGAGTATTAAAAAGTTTCGTCTGGCCGAGAAATGATAGATGATTCATATCATGTCGTTGTGGTTTTTATTCATAAAGAACGGCCAGGCCGTATTGCTATGTCGTTGTTGTTCACAATAGGACAACATTTCCAATAACTTTTTTTGACACTTGGTAATTTACTTTAGGTATTAACTATTTCGCTTATTTGCCTAGCTACCAAAATTTCACAGCTCCTAATTGTAGTTTATTCGTTAATTTTTGTGCTATTAAAACAAAATCTAATTTTCGAAGATTTCATCAATTATTTGATTTACTCTGAATATTTGACACACGTTAATCTAGTTTAAATGTTTATGTAATGTGCGATGATTTAGAGACCTGTAAATCTCATGAAGGAAAATAAACAACTCTATACGCATTTTACATTTCATGCCTCAGTGTCAGTGCCAATTCCATAAATCCCACAACGTTTGAATTCAGTGCCGGATGTGTTCAATCAATTTAATCATTCTGACAAAAAAGAAACACACAAACTGAGTAAATAGAATGGAACTGCAATCTTCATGATTGGCCTGGGAATGATTTTCCACTGCATAACGTAGTCAACAATTCGATGAACTAAAAATGTTGCAAACGTTTCTTATATAGATCAATTTTCGATCTTTCTTAATAAGTTTCACTAAATATTGGTTACTTTACAGAACGGCATTACAATCACTATGAAAATTATATGCGTGTATGTTATTTCTATTTAAAACTATGTTTACTTTCGTATTCATACTTCAAAGTTCGATGCAAAATAGTATAATTATTTAATTAAAATTATAAATGTTAATGGAATAGACTCATTCGCAACGCGATGGATTCTCTGGCAAAAAAAATGTTTGTAAAATGTTGTAACATTAAATTTTGGCTTGTGTAAAACTTGAATTTACTGGAAACTTATTCGTCTGGTATTCGTCATTTTAGCAAAGATTTGTTATTTTAAATTTAGTATTTGCTGGTGAAGAATTCATCATTTATACTCGAGCGGTTTTTATTTAATTAGCGATTGATTTATAAATTGCAGTGTTTGACATTAATCGTTTGTTAAGTGAGGTCCGTTTTGTTTATATTTGATATTAATTAAATTTTATTATATTTGATAATATTTAAAAGTTAACAAAAGATGGCAGAGTGTGTCTATTGAAGATAAAAATTGCATTGCAATTTTCTGTTAACTTTGTTATGCATCTGACATTTGTTTAATTATTTGTTTAATATGTATGGTTTTGTGATATTTTTTGGCTGTATCTACTTTCAGCTCAGCTTGGTAAATTGAGTAGACAAGTAACCAATGGTATAAACCGTGTTGACATGCCACATACATATAACGCATGCATCACGAGATGCATTACGCAAACGATTGCATATGTTTGGCTTGCGTCCTTAAACTGTGGAGATCTCTACTTAAACATGTGGGCATGTTGTCATGCAATGCATGTATTGCTTGACCCTCTAAGTTGGTGGAAAACCCAACAGAAAAATACTTTACAACCGCAGTTGAAATGCGTTTCTGCGAAACTGAGAAGAACGATCGTTGATGGTGCCCATATTCGTCACACGTATGCTATTTTTTATGTACCGTGTGTCAATAATCCGACCAGTCATGTCAGTATGCCCCACGTTAAATTTATTACCATTTGCGATGGCATCAGTGATGTCTGCAAATTTTGACAACGTATAAAAAACGTGAGAGATTCAGTATCGACGGAACAATATGTGATGGCATGATTTAAACAAAAACAGGGTTATTTTATAAACAATGCGTTTAAATCATTAATCTGATAAAAACCTAATTTTTATATGGCTATGTGGTGTATTTGGCATCAGCGCTAGTTCCACATCCCTCCGGAGCAGGGAAAGACTAGTCGACTAGGTTGTAAAAAATGTCTAATACGTAAAGGCCGTTCTGACATAAAAAACATCTGACAGTCCAAATTTCGTTGTGAAGTCAAATTATAGATGAATGCCACTATAAACTCGAGTTACTTTAGTTACCGTAAATAATATTTCATTTAAATTTCATCTGTTTTCTTGAACATAGAGTATACTTCATTCAGCCGATACTTCAACGTCACATGTTATCTTTCAGAAATGTAATGCCTGTAAGATGCTTTTTATAACATGTATACTATGAGTCACGTAACCTGCTTTGCTTGTACAGCAATTCGTCTAACAAGTGACGCTATGAGCGCGATATACATTTTACTCTGAATTTTGGAATGTGCCTAGTACATAATGGCACATGTTTTTGTAATTTGTCATGGTTTTGTACATGTTTTTGTAATTTGTTATCCAATAATTGACAAAACAGCTATTGCAATACTTAGTGCTTGTAGTAATTTTAATTATAATGATAAAAATGTTCTTTCGTTCAATGTAAAATATTGACAGATAGGTTAGATTAAGCACGATAATTACGAATTATTTATATGTAATTCATTAAGCATCAGTACCTTTCACATAAGTACTCAGTATTTTTTATCTGGCTTGGCCGTTCGAATAAGAAAATCGTTATTCACGTAAAGAAAGAAAACATTCAATGAAATATTAATTGTATAGTAATGGTTTTGACAGTATTACTAAAAGTTAATATTAATATTATTAAGTATTAAAAAGTTAATAATTTTGGAGGTCATCAAAAATTTCACTTTGCCAATAATTTCAGTGCTTATAACTCGAACAAATAGATAGTGTAGCGGCAAAACGTAGCGCAATCTCCAATTATCACGATGTAGAGGTTAATCTAATAAGTGTGAAATACGATGCATGTGTTACCGTCAGTACGGACTTTCTTAGACAGAGTGAGCAATTTTGGTCGTGCATCGTTCGTTTCGTTCGTTTTTCTATGCCTACAATCGCGGTACTACTTGTCCGAGATATACACAATGTGACCTCGAAAGACAGATTAGATTAAACTAGGCTAACAACAGCGTTAGTGTCTAATTTTGCGCGGGACTAGTCTATGTTCGGCCTGGTAGATATTATATTAGTGAAGCCGAACATTTCGTACTGTAGCTGCTGCACTTATGCTGGGTTGATGATCAGATGCCTATGTGGTTTGGCTTTCGCTTGCATAAATAGTTCCGTGACTAGCAAAGCAGGTTTGATGCAGCTATAAATTATGAGCGGTTTGTTTCTAGAGCGTTCAGCCAGGTCCAGGGATCAGGGATATATCAATTGCTATAGACTTTTACGATTTAACCCTATATTTCTTTACATTTTCTTCCGATTCACGTGCGAACGCGTTTTATTGTTTAAAGTGGATGTATTTTTTTCAATTTTTATTGTTATGGTTCAAAACGGTTCTAAAAGAAATTTTAGAAATGTAGATTGATATATTTGCCCTGGGAACTTATTTGCCTTCATAGCATTTATTCGTCACACTAATAACGAAATCGAAATGCAGTTCGGTTTCATATATTATTTGTCTAAAATTGTGCTGAGTATCAAGCTTATGTTGATTTTCTGCTTCATATTTGTTTTCAATTGCTTCGTGTAGTGGCATACGTGTATTCTCCGTCAAAAGATCGATTTACATCTTGCTTTGGAAACTCAATGCTTTCAATGAGGTATAATATAAACACGAAACTGTCGGAAATATCATCTCGGAAATTTGCTTCCTACAGGATGAAAGCCATGGAACCACAGGAAAACCAATTTGTGGTTTTCAACGTAGCGCGTAAAGCAAACCATGCATTCTGTGGTGTCGCCTAGAACGGTATAGTCCATACAAATTTCAATCGCCGTAATTATGTTGCACCGTGGGACAGTTAATATTTCAATCATCTTATTTCCGTTTGCTTTACTGTGTACCGTTTGATGTTAGAGGTGTAATGTTCCGTTTTGTTGTTAAATTAATACACTTACACAATGCTTTATTTTATTACACATTATACGTTGCATCACCGAGCATGTCCGGGATAAAGCAAAATACAAGGAGGTAATGCCTTGTTAAGATTGTACGTTATTCAACCCAAACAAGGCTGACAATATGGCAAATAAGCCTTCATAATTATATATAAATAAATTAAATTAAAAAAAAATGCATTGCAAAACTCAAACTAAACCAAAACTCAAGTTTTGGAGGATTTTGATTGTTTTGTTTTCCTATTTAGTGCCTCTGTCGATAATTGTATCGTCTTTCATGGGTTCATGTTAATGATTGTTGCCTTATTATGGAACTATGGATGGAGAGTTTATGGTACTTCTTGACAAATGTTGGCGTATTTCTGTTTTGCTATGTCACATATTTATTGTTATATACACCCTTACCGCTCATATGATGACACGTGATCTCTGTGTTCAAATCTCATCTAAGCCATGTCACCCATTCGTCTGCTCCTCCTGTTATAAGTAATCAAGTTAAAGCTAGTCTGCTAATAGGCAAGGCGGATCTAAACCGACAACGGTTGTGAAATCCGCGAAATAAAACGAAGTTATGCCCTCACGAGAGAGATTTGTATGACTGCAAATGTTTTTATCGTATGGCATCAAGATGTGAACGATTGTACAGAGTTACCTTTGTATGTATTTAAAGTGTGTTTTACGATGCAAATGTCTCAAAAGTGAACAATACCGCGAGCAAAATTGCAGCTTTGTTTATTATCGCGTGCATCGCAAGCATAGTGATCAAGATGTGAATTTCAGTAGCCGGAACGATGCTTCTCACACATCCGACAATGTTCCGAGGATCATGTGCTAAATTTGCGATGATTGCTGAAACGGAACGTAGAGAAAGAGAGAGTTTATATGCAGTGCAAACAGCTTTAAATGAAAGTTTAGACTGCTTTCCTACGATTAGCTGCTTCTACCCTTTGAAGGAAAAAACCTTAATTTGCTGATTGTAGTTACCCATCGTCTTGGAAGAAAATAACCGTTATAAATCTGATTGCTAAGTTGCCATTTTTATAAACTGCACTGGAGGACGGTTCAGTTCAGCTCGAATGAGCAAAGTTGTAAACGTTTTATTGTTGCGCTTTAGTTGAACATTTTTCTATGTTTTTTTGTCCCATGCCATCGACATCCATACCGCACATAGTTTGGTATTATTCCGGAGGTCGTCACATATTGTTGTACATGTCGGACGAAGAGTGTTTCCCGTTTTTGGATGAAGAAGCCGCCTTTTAGCCGGGTATCTTACAACATTGCTGCACATTTTCGTCTTGTTATGAAATTGGGTAATCTTAAACTGTTACACTCATCTGAATTGGGACCGATAATTAGTGTTAGTGAGTAGCGGAAGAAACCATAAACCCGCACACATTATTGATTGAAACTTCCATTTACGAATTAAAAACCACGCGTGCTCCGTCAAGCTGGCATAACCGTTAATTAATAATTAGAAGTTAGCCTTTGTATTATTGATCTTAGTAAATAGCTCAAAATTATTTTTCCATTAAAACACATTTACTGAAAGGCGTGAAATTGAGTAGTGCATGCGCTATGTTGATATTAATTATACCATTTTTCAACAACATTTGAAATGTGGTAAATGTTCATTTTTTTAAACTGCTGAATGAAATAGTGATATACAATTAGTTTTAAATTCTTCACATTTGTATTATATTGTGTCAGGTGATAAAAATATTTCAAATCAAATACCGTAGCTGTACGAAAAAACAAAACCTTATACTAAGGTCATTCACGAGCACTAATGTGTGAAGTAGAAATATTTATTATTTATATATATTATTTATTTAGTATGTTAAATAGTATTTAACATACTAAAAAAAAAAAAAAATATATTTATTTTTTTTTTATTTATTTATTTTTATTTATTTTTTTATTTATGTTAGAACGGAACAGGCCGTATTAGACTAATTTTACCACGTAGCAGGCTAGTCAGACCATGCTACGGGGGGACGGTCCGAATGGGATTTGAACCCGGTCCGGTCGTGTTCGGGACCTAGCGCCGTTGCCAAATACACCACCGGGCCGCCCCAGAAATATTTATTTAGTTCAGTTAAAATTCAAGGTCATTTCGATTTTGCTTATTATTTGTTTTTATCATTTTATTCAAACAAACTGGTCTTTGTTGTTCGTGCTGTATGATGACGAGAAGAAAAAGTAACTTGAAACTCCCAACCGGTTTGAAATTATTGTGTGTATCAGAGCTTTAAAGCGAAGGATAATTGTTCGTTGATTACTGTAATTAAAGGCATAGATGGCTGCGTAAAATGTGTCTCTATACGCGACCGAGAGACACTGTAAGGCTTTGCTGTTTATGTGAGCTGTACGTTATAAGACGTTGGGATAGATGAAAGAACCTGTCGATGCTTGGTGCATACGTTTTGTGTGTGTTTATTGTTACCTAATGTATCTAATTGAGACAGACGGATGCTACAAACAGTTGACAGAAGTTGCCTTAAACTAATATCTCTTGTTCAATGTAAATATTTCGTGCGCTTAAATCATATATTTTTTTGCTCAAATCTTTTTGTTACAATAAAGTCTAATCAAATAAAAGTTTCAGAAATATCTCTATACGCGGAAAACAACGTGAAATATAAAATAAAACAAAACTGACGAAACATGTTACATAATATGTATGATATACGATATTATATTACTATATATTAAGTATATACATATGCTTCATTATAATTATTATGCTATGCATCTTTTATAATTTTCTGCCTTTTGTTGTTTGGTTTCGTTTTATTGTTAAATGAATACACTTGCACAATGCTTTATTTTATTAGATATTATCGTTGTAGAACTCATTTGAGTTTTGGAGAATTTAAATTTGTTTCTTTTCCTATTTTGTTTCTCTGTCGATAATTTTATCACCTTTCATGCGTTTATATTACTGATTGTTGCTTAAGTATGGAACTATGGATGGAGAGTTTATGGTACTTCTTGAAAATGTTGTCGTATTTCTGTTTTGCTACATCATATATTTATTATTATATGCATTCTTACTGCTCATATGATGCTAATAAATTGGTCTGTAACGTAAAACTTAATGACACGTGTTCCCTGTTTCTTGTGACGATAATTTGTGTCTTATATTTACTAAAGAGTTACCGTAAGGTTATAATAAAATCAAGAGGTAGAAAAAATGATAAAAATATATTTTAAAATCCATTAAGCATAGCAAAACTTTGTTGCAGCTTACATCTTTCATATGTATTTGTTATAAACATCTCTGTTCACGTTAATAGTAGGAGTGTTATGTTAGAAATGAGAAATATACGGAATGCTCTCCAAGTGATCCTACGTCCTCTCAAGAAAGAGGCATTACGTCGCTGTGCATGTGACGTTTTTATGATTATACAGGCACTATAATATACAGAGGGTTGTGGCATAATATTAGGTAATCGCGTCATGACTGACACAGTATCTCGTGAACTTCGAGATCGGATGGAAAACACGAGAAAGCCTCAAGAGCTGAATGAAGAAATCTCCCAGTAGTGATCACCTTGAGAAGGCCAACCGTGGGATTTCGCACGATACCTTTTTGATACGTCTTTCCCTGTTGCACCTACATTAACAATGGTCCCATTCAATTCTCTTCGGGCTAATGTGGTCTAATGTTTTTAAATTTTAGCATTGCTTCAACATAATTTATCGTACAAGTGTTTACGCTTGGTAAAACGTTAGCTATCCAAAGTCATTGTGGCTTGAAACATAGGACAGGTTGAAATTTTTATGACAACAAATGCAACTAAAGACAAGAGATTTAAATTTATCTTTAAATAATTGTATACACAAACGAACGCATCACTGTCAATTAAACTATTTTGATTTATGATGGTGCAGGAAAGGGGTATCGAGCGAAGCGATTACACAAAACTTCTAGTTCTGACTTTTTTTTTTGTAAAATAAAATATATTAGTTTGTGATTATAAGCTGTAATTGTTACAACGACAACAAATTATTTGCAGCACTCGATATAGCTGATGAATATGTCAACGTGCTGGTGAAAACATTAAAATGTCTAAATAAGATGTGAAGAAACCGTGTTAGATCAGACATGGTAGCGTTCTTTGGAACATTTGCGTCATCAGGATTCTGGCGACAGTTGGGCTGGTTTTTAAGCCGCGTCACGTTTGTGTTGATGTGTGTGTGTTTTTTACGAATTCGCTCACAACCAACAAAGCAAAATGGCTCACAGTTAAATTACAACTCAGAATCCTCAAATCTGTGACGAATGATACATTATGACATATGCTAATCAAATGTACGAAAGATGGTAATGAAACTAGGGAGATATTTCTATGACTGTGTTCCAAATGCTGGACGCTTTTCTTCCGGTGAAACGTATCATTATGATCTACACAGGTAGTCTTGAATGTCATTGGAACAGGGTGCACAAAAATGTCATTTGCGCTACGACAGACAAGTTGTATGAAATCATTTGGTACGGTTTCATCTCACCCCAATGGACGGCAAAAAGTATTTTCTTGTACAAACCTGTTTTTATTTGATCATGTTCACACACCAGTTGTACCGAATCCAGATGGTGTTTTGGCGACAGACCGACTGGTTTTGTTGCCGATCACTCTGAAAGCTGCGATTAACCATTCACTAGTCAGAACAAGCTGTCGCACTACTAAATCAAGAATATGACGGGGAAACGTACAGCTTGTGAGTTGACTCTTGACTTGGCAAACGAACTGGTACATGTAAAACAACTACGTTTCTGTACATCTGGGATTTGGGATTGTTTGATCGGATTAATGTTTGCGTCATTAGTCCAACAGCAGTAACTTGAATAGAACCCAAGAACTTGTGCGACAGACTTGTTGGCTACCTTTTTTTGTGGGACCGAAATTAACCTGCCGTTGTGGAAAAGGAATGATCGTTGTGCACCAGTCCGTCTCTAATCTACCGTCCGTTACAAAAATGTCAATGATCTCTATGTATTCTCGCTTGGGTTCGAGAATGGTAAAGCATAATTCCTCATTATATTTGTGAAGATCAAGCTAGTATTTTTATTTTTACCATGGATATATTTGATGAAGGAGACTAGATGCATATTATAGCGGTTTCGTAAAAAGTAAAATATTAACGTGAATGCACTGACTTGCATTCGTTTGTTAA
>STHB01000012.1:96772-120350 GCA_018908115.1 Anopheles rivulorum
AAAAATTCTCAAATAGTAAAGTCAAGTGTCTTTCTAACGTATATAAAAATTATTGTTTTTTCTGTTCACTTTTTTTCTGTTATAATTGATTATGTCATTATCTCACGACAAAATTTCATTTTGTGTGCGATTTATATAACGTAAATCCAATATTTGTCTTTCTATTTATCTTCCACTCTGTTTCACGCTCAAATATGTAAAGACACAGTTTGTATGCGTTACCGCAGTATTTCTCTTCGTTATGTTATGTTGGTGAATGTTGATATTCTGTGTCGTCAGATATTTATAGCTAGAATCTACCGAACCGAAAATACACCACCTGCAAGTAATGCGCAATAGCTCGGAAGATTGAATTATTTATCCATCATTTGCATCATTGTACAAAGACAGACTTTTTCACCCAAGATAATCCATGTACTTGCCCTGCATTTAATTTCCTAGGCCACTAGGAAATGGTATATGAATGAATTATGATGGAAGTGTTATGGTTTTTAAACCAATGAACCATTGCTAGAAACAGAACATCATCTCATATTTTTATATAGCAGACGTAATTTGGCGGAAGTTTAGGTTTCTCCTTTACGAATTTATAGTAAATACAACTTTAAAATTCCAATTCAACCCAACAGAAAAGTTATTGAGATGTTTTCAGTACAATTGTTCAAATTATTATATATTTCCTGACTAAGACCAATACTCCACTACTGGAACTCAAATTTGGGAAGAACTTCAATTTTTCAGCTATTAAGTACAATTAAAGAAAGGTCATTTGAGGACATCATTTTATTCAACCGGCTCTTACATTACGTTTATATAATATACCGTCCTTCCCATCTTCTAACCTTACTATTGTGTAACGTTGTGAACAAATATTTGAACAAACTTGTCTTCCGGTAACCTTTTCAAACAATGTGGCATTGAAGCATTTTTTTAAATTTTATCGTAGATAAATGTATAATATAAATATTATAAATGCAAATTTTCTAGTAATTTGTCTGAATTGTTGGTGCCGGAAGCTGTATTTGCTTATAAACTGTTTGCATGATAAGATAACTGTTTATTGCATACATCTGATGTGTTGTGTTGGTGGTTTATTTCTGTACACGTTACAAAGAAGACTGTATAATTTCAGTTCAATTGTATGATAATGTGAGCATGCCAAAATGTCTAGGAATGATTGACCGTCAAGGTTTGAAAATTTTCTTTAATATCACCGGTGGTACATTTCAATGGTAGAACAGAGTGCCTCTGTAAGTTGTTTAATGCACAAAATCATCAAATTAGGCACATGTTCATTTGACATGTAAATGCTGGTTGAGTTTTTTCGTAGTCTGACATTGAACAGGTTTGATCGTGCACAATCTGATAGCAATCATAATTTTCCTGTTCACAATTGAACGGTTCACCGCAACTAAAACCTCGATCGTGTGTAGATGTTTAATTAAAGACAAAATTCCATTTGCCACTCTCGACGCAATGTCCATACATCTTTTCGCGCCAAAACATTATTATGGAATTTTTAGTATGTTGTTACATTTCAGCTAAATTGCTGGTACTTTATATATTTTATATTTATATTTACGTTTACGTTACTTAAAATTACGTTTTTATTATTTTTATATGAACTTGCATTCGTTCTTGGTTTATGTATCGATTCTTCCGATCTCAGAGAAATGAAGTAGAAAGACATTTTTGTGCAAATGTGTCAAAACGGTTTAACAAATTCTGTTATTAATACATTGCATTTTCACCCTATTGTTGTCCGTCGTACGAATTTCAAGTCTACTATGCTCAAGCTCGATCATTTTTTACAAGAGAAAAATGGCGGCGGGTCTTGAACTCCCGACATAATAATTATTTTCATATTTGACTTCGACAAACCACGATCGTCTACCAACATCGCACTCGAAGTGATGGTCAGGAATTTGAAAGATGAAGAATTGCTGCCTATTACAGGGTACGGGTGATGTATTCATTCGTATCCAACAGCGAAATGGGAATGGAAAAGTTGGCCAAAACGTTTATCCACATAAATAGTTGCTAAAGGGGAGCTAGGTTTTGCGTAGTCAAGCGCTCTTATTCATTTTCTACTCAGTGCAGTCAACACCAATACTGATCGTAAGCGTGTCTCGTTTGATAATTATATAGCAGGGAAGGAATTACCAAAAATACGATTAGCAACTCATGTTTGATAGCTCTTTAAGTGTACTAGTGACAACATTGAGGTGGCAATGTAAGTTATTGACCAAAACTGTGTGCAAAGCCCTCTTCTTTGCACACAGTTTTGGTCAATAACTTACCATCTGTTCGCTGTAACCTAATCTTCGATGTTGTACTAACTTCTAACTCCTAAAAAAAAAAATAAAGCCTTTTTTTTCTTGATCGACAAACATAATTTTTACTTATTGCAAACAAATTTATAAAATCGGATTTTTTTATTTAACTAAAGAACGGTTACAAAATCAGCTTAAACGTAATGGATTTGTTGGATGGAGTGAGGGTCTGCTGATGAGTAGCTTTTGCTGTGCAAATGCATTTTTAATTAGGGTCAGATCGCAAAACAAGCTGCATTAAACGGTACACAGATTTCTTTTATTCCGTTACTAATTTAATACTGCGTTCATGGAAAAAAGTGATAGTTTATTTTACAGCGAAAGCTGTAGAATATTACCTTCCGAAGTTTGAAGATTGATTAGCGAAAACACCGAAGGGCTACGTCGGTCATGCACGATAAATAGTTATAGGGTACCGCAATTCAGTGATAAAGCTACCCCAACTTTTAACATTACATCGCGTGCACAATTTAGTGAATGTCGGTTACTACTACTCAGTTACTGTCATTTATTAGTACATAGTAACTGACAGTATCATACTACTGTTGTTATGGTTATATTTAAGGCTGGTTTTTGTTCGTTAATGATGTAGATTCAGAAACGAATTACGTGTTTCAGTTTAAATTGTATCGTTCATCATATTCGTTTGCCGGATACAGTAAAGTAAGCTCGCAGTATCGTATCAATTGTGGAAGCCTTGAACTCCATAATAAAACGAGAACCTCAAATCTACATCTGTGTCCATGAAAAGCTATACTAGTTTAATCAAATATGCATTTCAAAAGTGATTCATTTCATCGTATTTGTATTAGATTGATTTGAAGTTTGTAGATTTTGTTAGCTTTTTTGCGGTGCTAATTAATTAACGTTTTCTTAAATAGAATTGATTGCGACTGAAAGTCAGATGTTCATTTTCTTTAATTATTAAATCAATTTAGGCATTGCTGAACGCATTGCTTGATGTTTAAAAAGTGTTTATGACTACTTGTTTTATGTTAGATTTTAATTGTACGTTAAACATAACACGAAATGCTGAATTTCTGAGCGCAGAGCTCATGAATTAGTTGTGGCTGTATTTTTAGCTGTAAGAAAATGTTATACACTTACGTGTACACCTTAGCGGATTCATGTTGGCGTCATTGTGAGATCCTATGTGTATGTGTGCTTTTCACTGTCAACCTGGCTGTTGCAGCAACTTTAGCCGAACAATTGGCGATCGCCTACGCATTTTATTGCGTTGATCCGAAGCTGACGTTACTTTTCAATCCTCTTTTAGAGTTGTTCTTGTTAGTGTTACAGTTTGCTTAAGATATACGTAAACCAGGTGTGAAGGTGTTTGTTGGTAGCTGTGAATTGTAGTGGGAAGAAATTTTGCAACAGTTTCAATATTTACAACTCCAGCATATTAAGTTCTTGCCATGATTGGCCATGAGTCAATCGTGTAAGCTTTGCATACCCTTAGATCACTTTTAATGGAAATAGTTGAAAGTTCATTTAAAAATATTGATTTGACTATATTTTCATACATCATTTAAACGAATTTTTCGATTCTGGCATCAATGTGCAAAATTAACAGGATTGTTTCTTTTAAATTTGATGTTGGTGATATGTGATGCAATTCTGAAATTTAATAAGGTTACACCTCAAAAATCTTGAAAATGAAATCATATGCGAAATCGTATGAAAAAATAAACCTAAAAAACATTTGTCGATGAAATAAGGTTAGAGCTCTCAGTTGCCGCAGTTCTTATGTTTAAATCAGCTCTACTGAGAAACCTGTTGCGTTGTAACCTTGCCGCTAGAGTATCTCGTCGATGGCAATTCAACCTTTAATAGTCAGTCCCAACACTTAAATGGCAAAACGTTTTCACCTTTCGCCAACGAAACAGATGCGTATTATGCTCATAGGCGACCCTCGGAAGAAAATGTAAATAAGCGCCCGATGGCAACAGTATGGGATTTTCGTCGTTTATTGCGATGAATGGTTGTAAAAAAGGCAATGGAAATAATTATTCGTGCCGATTGGTGGTTAGTTAGGAAGCAATGCGCTCACTGGGAATGGAACCAGAACCCGAAATTGTTTGAAAATCTCGCGTACGTAATCAATATACAACTTTTTAGCAACAACAGCAAAAAAACGGATCGTGCTGTAAAGTAAACGAAGGGGAAGTATGATGAGGGTGATCCCATCCATACCTCTATGTAGTATACGTTGCATTCTTGTGCCGTATCCAATAGAAGCATTTGGTTCCGCCAGTCGGATGATCGTTTGGAAGATCATTGTGTGAGCAAATAAATCAGACAGGGAAGGAAAGAAAAATTACACACAACATGAAAATCTCGTACGAAAATGGTCACACCGACACGTCCGTTATCCCGCGGCCCAAGCCAATGGATGGTTGGGCAAAAGTTCATCTGAAAACATGCGAAAAGATTGCTTACCAGGCAGCAGATCGTTCCTGTGCAGAAACCATCGTCACTGCCAACAACATTGTTGCATATCGAAGCTGGTATTGGCCTTCAAAACGCGACTCCGTTTGTTCATTGGGGTTCAACACCAGCGGGTTGTCGCTTTTTGTGCAATCGTTAGGTGCGTATTGAAGGATGTGAGCATTGATTCATATAAGGCAATGGTGATGCGCATGTGGTCGGAACCTAGCACGGAATAAATTTACATATGCACGCATCTTTAAATCGATGGGCATAAAAGAACCGATCAGCTTCGTAGCTACCGTAAACGAATACTTCTGCAGAAACCGCACGTTCGTATGCGAAGAGCGTCATTAAAACCAAACAAAATCATTTGGCATGCTGCAGAGATCGAGTGATAAATACACAGCTATTGTTGCGAAGGTGTTGCGTGATGTTATGCTTAATTCGTATTTTTCACATTCGTTACCAAAGCTTTTGAATTTCTATAATGAGAGAAAAGATTTTCTTTTCGTCTGGTGCGTTTATTACCTTTATTGCTTACTGTTGAAGATGTGATGGGATAGATTTACGGCCTGGCCATTCTTCAGTGAATAAATAAATAATAAGATGTGGTGGAATGCAATAGGTTTACTTGTTTTTTTTTCAGTGCCGACCGAACTGTTTACTGTTTAGCTATTTGGGTTAGAAAATGTGTGACATGCTCACATCGTGAATAAAATAAACAATTAAATACAAAAAAAGTAACAATTATTTTTGTTTCAGATAGTCGAACTATAGAAGGGATGTGCACAAGGTGATTCCGATTCGTATTAGTAATCAATTTTATTTAACCATACTAACACTTCAAAGTCAAAGTTACACCAGGGACATATTATTTTGTCTCCAATTGGATGTGATGTTTGTTTTCTCGGTGATACGGTCATTCTCTGTACATAACCCGAATAGTATGCTTTCCAGGTCTGCGTTCCTTGTTCAGCGATGCGTGTAAAAATACCAATACTAACGTTGCGAACAAAATGCACGACAATTCGTAGTCCGATTCATATCCACTGGCATCGGAAAATGGGGGTTTAACAATTGGCTTTATGCTGGCACCGATGGTTTTAGATATGCCGGACGAAAAGAACGAAAATGGTGTGTGAACCAGGTGGAAGTATAAGGTGAATTGTGGTAGGGGGAAATTAAGTATACCAAACGTCGGACAAATGATAGCCAATGATGCGTAGCATCGCTTGGACAAAGTTTTATGGTGATGGATTCCACGGACAAACGAGAGACCTACAATCCCATGGTATGTCCTCAATGGCCCGATCTGGACCGAAGCAGATGGACAGCAATTGTTTTTGGCTGTAAATGAAAAAAGGGTTGGTCGGTAGGTCATCACATTCCTGACATCGAAAGAGACAATTGAGCCACTATTATTCTATTTTTATGCAACGATCAGCGGCGCAAGTTCGCTGCAAAACTGCACAGTAGTTCGCACTTCAGAGCAGACTCCATTTTATAACTGGATCGGAATTAAAGTTTCGCACCATTCTGTCCATAGGACAAAGCATAAGCACGGTGTCAAGTAGCAGCTATTGGGAAAAGAGCAAAGAAGCAGACATCGCAAATACGCCCTTTATGAGGTTAATGCAGATCCGTCGCCTAGAGAGTAGTTGCTAATACTTTTATGGCAGAAAATTTAACATAAATGAAATTGTTTGGGGCGGCCTGTTGGTGTATTTGGCCACGGCGCTAGGTCCTAACACGACCGGACCGGGTTCAAATCCCATTCGGACCGTCCCTCCCCGTAGCATGGTCTGACTTGCCTGCTACGTGGTAAAAATTAGTCTAATACGGCTTGGTCCGTTTTAACACAGTAAAAAAAAATGTTGAATTGAATAACCATTCTGGAAGTGTATGTTTAAAGGTGCTACAATGGCATCAAATGAAGTGTTTATCAACATATTTTATTATAAGTCTTAATTTTATTATAATCTAAAAATCTAAAGTATAATCTAAAGTATAGGCTAAAGCATTATCTAACCTACATAAATAATTATATACCATCATTCAAGTACTTTAGGGAACAGAACATTATATTTTCTCTATTGGTGCAATTTCTAGCCACAATGATTTAATTTAATGTACCACAACGATATGTGAGACAATGGATTTTTACTTCTAGAGTTGCATTGTATCGCTAGGCACACTATTGTATCGCTTCGGATATTTAAGTTAGGTTTGTTAATTTCAACCATTTCTTTTGACCACAATTAGTATGTTGTTGGACAATCGCAAGCTTAGTTTAACGTAAGATTCAATTTCGAATAATGTTTTCTCCATCACTATTGTTGCGTTCCTGCTAGTTTGTGGTGTTCCTGTTACTAGCATAAAAAAAGAACTAAATTTGTTGGTGGAATATATTTGAGTTGCGTAAGCCTTACTCGAACACGTTTGCAACGTGAAAGGATGGGTGTTGAAAACGACAATGCCGTCACAACACTGTGTGACTTGAGGTTAGTAGATTCAGATGGTGCATGAAAACAATAAAACACCGCAACCGGGCCGCATTGTACGTGAGCGAAATGTAGAACTTGGTTCTTATGTCAGTGCTGGCTTGCGGAGGGTAGGTTTGTCTTTGCTGAAAATTTTCTCCCAATAGTCATTGTTGTCTTTAACGGGTTGCAGAAAACATTTTCGAATGCTTTAGTATAAAAGCGAATTACGTAGCGCTATAACTGCTAGGGCAAATAATATGGAACATGATTATTGCTGGCAGCTTATTTATTCGTTGGAAGTATCGCACTGCTGGACTCTATGACCTGACAACTTTGTCGTTGTTAAACGGGATAAAATTGCATATGATTTAAAATGTTTTAAGTTCGGTATGGTAAACATTATCAACAACCCACAGGAGTTTTGTGGCATTTAATACATGCGACAAATAGCAAGTTGTTGTGTGTAACGTTTGGTGCTTAAATTCTGCCTTTATAAAAATAAGTAATCAATTTAAAAATGTTAGGAAAAATGCAATACTATAAATAATCAAACTAAATGCGATGATCCACCCAACGTATTAACGTGGGATTAGTATAAGAGCTGTGCAGACACATTCATTTGCCAAGCAATCACGTTAGCCCGGAAGCAAAACAAATTACCCAATTTCTACAGGTTTCCTGTTTCTGTACATCACTTTACTCGTTGTCGTTTGTCGTCAGGAACGAAGATGATGCTGTGCTGGTAGAAATGTGAATGTTTACCCTTAAGATTGACTGATACACATTAAGTGATGATGATAACGATGCAGTGAGTTGGATAATTTGAATTTAATCTAATATTAGAAGATATTTTTTGGGCTAGTTCTGAGACACCCACCACCCACCACCCACTGTGCTTCAGGTTCTATGGTCTACAGTAATGGATCGATATTTTTATTTTGGTATTCTTGAGATATGCGCTGTATTTCTGACGAGACGGTAGCGTTAGATCCATAAGCCATAGACCATGAGCTAGGGGACAAAGCTTGCATCGTAACAGTTTGAATGAAATGAGCTTATCATTCATTTACAGTGGTGTTTATTATTAACATTCCAGCTTTATTTTTTCCAATGACGCAAAAGATGCTCTATTCTATAATCCATGCCGAACTGAATAATGTACCTTTAGTAATCTCCGACATGGCATGAAGAAATTTGAAAATTTGAAAAAAAAAACGTCGCATAGAAAATAACAAAGGTTTATTATATATTTATCATTTTGCGATTATATTTAAATTGTATTTTCCTATATTTATTGAAAAACTTATTTGTTTTATTTTTTTCATTAAAACAGGAACTAAAAGAGAGCTTCAATTATGGATTATTCTCTCCGCCCTCGAACGGTAAAGCCGGAAAATTTCTGGATGAAGAACGACGATTAGGGGACTACCCATTTAATGGACCGGTTGGTTACTTGGAGGTATGTAACAGACATATATGTATTAATATTCAAAAAAATGTTTCTAAATAAATATTATATATCTCTTTTTATTTGCGATTCTATCCATATTGTTTGTAGCTCTCACACTTTATTTGAAAGTTGCATTTATATTACATTTGTGTACTACTTGCTTCTTCTTTAATTTCCTAGAATGAGACTGCCTTTAATTGTATGTTCGATTAGTTTAATTGCTCTTTTCCGGCACGAGTGGGGTCGGACCGGCTCTTGTATGTGAATATGCATAGTTCGTTTCTAAAGATAGTTCGTGTTAAGTCATGTTAACAATGGATGATCGCAGCGATGGTCAGCTACGAAAAGGGAGTTCATTGTTTTCAATGAGGTTTCTCCCAGATGGAGGGGAAAGCATGCTTGCTTCAATTCGGTAACAATTCTATGGTTCATCGGATCTTGAAGACGCAGTTCAGTGAGCTCGAAACAAACGCGACAGAAGTCAATAACCGCAATTTACATATGCTCGCACATTGCGTTCATTCATTTTTGTCGCGGACTATGCATCCGCAGCATGTGAAACATCTAATTTATTGTTGTGCATGTTAGATATACATAGTCGTTACAATTTGCCTCTCTTTTGTCTGTTAAACAACACTTTCTTCGTGTCTTGGATATTTATTTTGATTGTTTGTATCGCAAGTGGAAAGCATTATGTCTTAAGTTAAATCTAATAGCACAAAGTCCCTTGCCGTCAAACCATTTTTATTTGTATTTAATTTTATATATTTTTGTATTATGCAGGTTTAATTGAAAAACAAATGTTTTTGTTCTTATATTGCCTGACTTATTTCGTGAACACTTCGTAAGAAAATATTCATTTACTATTTATAAAAAACATTTATTAATTTATAAAGATGTAAAAAATATCTATTGAAAAAAACACAAATTTTAATTTGCTACTTTCAGCTGAAATATAAACGCCGTGTCTACAAGATGCTCAATCTGGACGAACGTCAACTGAAAGCTTTGCACACTCGTGCCAATTTGCGGCGCTTCATTGAGTGCATCAATAGTGGCCAGGTGGAAAAAATCGCCAAGATGTGTGCCAAAGGATTGGATCCTAATTTCCACTGTCAGGAAACGGGTGAAACACCACTTACTATTGCTACTGGCTCGAAAAAACCGAACAAGCTGTTAATAGCACTCGTAAACGGCGGAGCTCTTCTTGACTATCGAACCCGTGACGGCGCCACCGCACTTCATCGAGCTGTTGAACGAGATAGCCTAGAAGCAGTCAGGTAAGATAAGAAAATATAATAATGTATTTCAATGTATCATACTCTGAACAACAACTGTATTTACCTGTGTCACTACACGCCATAGAAATTAAACGACGCGTTAATCGCGTTGATTTTCAAATGAAGTTGCAAATAAAACGGTGTCAAAATCAAGACTGTATGTTGGATATCCTACCTGCATAAAAAATACCATTAAAATCATTCTAAATAAAGGATATGTCACAAAAAACATTCAAAAACATATTTTTAACAATAAAATTTAAAAATAATGCTCATCAGTTATGAAAGATTTGTTAAATCTCAAGAATAATGCAATCAAAATAAAGTTTTGATTGGTGTAATCAAATTGAAGTTCAGTAATCAATTGCAGTTCTAGATTGTAGTTGTAAGTTTGAAAGTTGTAAGTTAGATTTTAAATTAAATTTTTCATTATAATTTATTTCATTTTAGCACGCTTTTGGAATTAGGAGCATCACCAAACTATCGTGATACGAAAGGCCTAACACCTGTATACTTGTCTGTAACGCGGAAAACAGACCCCAAAATCAGTGAAGTACTCTTACATGATCATGCCACGCTTGGCATTCAGGACAGCCAAGGTTGGCAGGAAGTGCATCAGGTATGATAATAGTTCATTCAGCAAACATATTGCATTATACACTTCTATCCCAACAAATGCTATCGAAACAAACGGATAACGGTAGCATTTTATCGTAGTTCGGGGTTTGTAATTTGTAATCTATAATAGCGTTTTTTTATTTTAACTGATTTGCTGGTGATTGGGTTTGAAGGATTTTTAATAAGAAATTGAGAAGGAAAACAAACAACAATACTTAATGTTTGTATTTTATTCAAAATTAGAATCATTCAAAGTTGGGACAAAACATATGTTAGCACCAGCAAGATTTTACTTCATATCAAATTGAATATTTGAGAATTTCTAAATAGCAAATACAAATTTGCTCTTATAGGTATAAAGGAAATAAAAAATACGTACATGTTTAGTTTCCTTCTCCCAACAAAAGAGTCCCCAACAAAAATATTAAATCTTCGATTACTTTTTACACAAGATCGATTGATACAAAGAAATGAATATTTAGAATAATCAATTTTTAATTCTCAACCAATATGTTTTTATTTCATTTTTTTAATGAAATTATTATTCTCTTTTCTTTCTCTTTCCTATATCTTACATTTCTCTGTTGTTTCGAATACATACTGCTCTAATATCACAATACACTCTACACTATATCTTCATACTATTTTGAATCTTTATTATCCGTAAACATTATTATGCAAATCACTTTACATGATGATGTTGCAACCATCAACTAAATGTAATTTTAATATGATTATATAAAACAACACAACCCACACACATCATTCTTTCTCCTAATCTCCTCCTATGTTACGATTGGGATACCAAATCATTGCCATTGGAATATCTTTGCACAACACTACGACCTATACCACTTACCTTTTAATGACTATGACGCGTGTGATGTGCGTATGCGTGAGAGTAGGCTTGTCGGAACGGGTTAGTTCATCATTTAGAGCATTTATTGTTCTACGGTGCGGATATGGATGGTCAAAACGCTTCCGGCAATACGCCGCTGCATGTTTGCGCTGTTAACAATCAGGAGGCTTGCGCTAGAATGCTACTCTTTCGTGGTGCCAACAGAGGCGCACTAAACTATGCCAACCAGACACCGTACCAGGTATACTATTACTTTTTATCATTTAAATAGCTTTCCCTTATAATTTCAGTAGAGTTACAAGATAAAAGTAGAAAGCAATGCAAATCACGTCGAGAGATGTAAAAAAGATAATTTTCTTGCGTGTTTTATGTACAAGAGTAAAAGTGTTTCATCATCGACGTATCTGTGTTCTTATTAGATATTAAACTATTTTGTAGTTGATTGTTTTTCTGTTTATTTTGTTTAATGGAAATGCAATTGCAGCGTTGGATTATTATCAACTATTAAAATTTAGTTTGAAAAACAACCATTTATTGTACATATCGTATCACATAGTATATTTAGTCTTTGATAGTGTTTAGAGTGCTTTTCATTTGGAATATAGTTTGATTTTAGTTTTTATTGCTGCATACAGCTACATTTATATTGATTTAATTTCAGTGCAGTATTTTGTGTGCATTGAACAATTAATATGTTTTAATTAATAATTTCGCAGGTCGCAGTTATTGCCGGTAATCTTGAGCTGGCTGAGATGATTCAAAATTATAAAAACGAGGATATTGGTAAGTAGCGATGGATTGAATTGTTCGAGAAGTAATGCAAATAAAGAATATATTTTTCATCGGTGTCGTGAAATAAAAATGAACATATCTAGTTACCAAAAAGGAATAGTACACTCCATGCTGCAAATGGAAAATAAAAAAAATTAAACAACACTCATGAACATTCCATCGATGTATGTTCCAACGCATGTATTTGGCTGTAAAATACATCTGTTAGCAGCTTTTTTGATTTCTAAACTTGTCATGTAACGCACATTACGCACTTTAATTCCTCATACCAAGTGCAAATTATTAGTTTATTCCATTTCATCGAATGAAGTTGTATTTTCTTTTCTTCTTTAGTCATTATGATAGTACTTGTTTCTTGTTCTGCTCGAACTTCTACTCGCTCTTTTTGTTACCATCATTATCATCATCAGCATCACCATATGTATCATCATGATTGCCGCTTTGGGTTTATATTAAGCATTTAAAGTTTATAGATTTTTTTTAGAATCTTCTTTGACGATTCTATGTACAATATTTTCGACTTTATCCTTTCGTGTGTAGGTATTCTCGGGGAAAAGGGTTTTGACAGGAAATTAAAATTGGATTAATTTGGATAGATAACAAGTATTTTTGTTCGAGTTACTAAAATAAAAACCATCTCCTTTTTAATCGTTTTTTCGTTAATCCACGAAAAGACAAATTTAGTATGTAAACTACCCAAGTAAATTTAAATCGCTGGATTCTTCGAACACAACTGTATTGGTTACGATGTTTTGAATGTGCGTATTCTATTCGTTTAATTGATTCTTTGGCCTTTGGGTTTCGTATAGTTTTCATATATTTTTACATAGCTTGGCTAAAATCACCAGTATAAAATCGTTAAGATTTTGATTTAAAATGCCTTATTTATTCTCTTTTCAATCATCACTAAGCTTGCTGTTCTGTTTCTTTTTAAGCTTGCAAGCGTTGCTTAGTTTATGTTTTCGAGAAACAAAATATGCAACAATAATACAATAAACACTTCGCACTCATACCATTCCACTTTCTTGTTACGTGTATGTTGTTTCGATTAGTCTTTCTTGTTGCTGTTCTAGTGTGTTTAGAATCTTCTGTTAGACTGAAAAGCTAGAATGTTTTAAGCGTTGTTCAACTCTTAGATTGAAACTTTTATTTTTGGATGAAAGGCCATCTAGTAAAACTTTTAAGGTAAATAACAGAAAATTAAATGTG
The DNA here is from genome assembly GCA_018908115.1 of Anopheles rivulorum. Classification (NCBI taxonomy): domain Eukaryota; kingdom Metazoa; phylum Arthropoda; class Insecta; order Diptera; family Culicidae; genus Anopheles; species Anopheles rivulorum. The sequence goes on from STHB01000012.1 coordinate 110,230, forward strand.
TTTTAATGTTGTCCAAATCCATGGTTCTATGTGTTCTTTTCCACTGATTCAATCACTCTCGATACATCGAAAAGCCACATGCCTGGGTAACTGGGCAAATGTAATTTAAAAAAGAATCGATTCGTAACTGACAAGGGTATACAATAATTTTTGCTTTAAAAACAATTTTATTTTTTGTACAATTTGAGATAATTAAAATGATGATTAACGACAGTAATGTCATCTCTAATGTAATTTATTTGATTCCTTGGTAAGTTAATTTTGAATGGTCGATGCTGGTTTCGAGATGAATTTCGAATAGTATTATCCTATTTTACTGGTAAATTAAGATACGAAAAACAATTATATGTTTTCTATTGCAAACAAATTAAAAGAACGAAACATTATATATTGTTTGACTTTTGTGCATGATTTTGTTGCGAACGGAAAGGATGCTTTCATTCGTTTAGAACCACTGAGCGCAAACTGACTCCCAATGTCTTGATAGATAGCTGATACAAACCCGTACGCAGCATCTAATATGAGCAAATACGTGGTACTTGTATTTTTTGAATTGGTCATATTTAATATATTTGTTTTGCACAAACACAACGAAATATGTAAATCTTTTACCTTTTACCTGGCCAATAAAGCGAGTATTTTGAAGAATGTGCTGTATTGTAAATTTACTTAAAGTGCATTCAAGCTTAGTATCTCGATTACACTCTCATAAGATAAGATACTGTACCACTTGCACAGTGCTCAGGAGAATATTGAACTTTTTTAATCCATACACAATTTTGTCCAGTAGCAAAGCACTCAATTGCCTTCCTTGTGCCCCCATAAGCTTCAAGAGTAATAAGAAACCTAAAACGCTCCATCACTCATGTTTCATGGAACTAGAGTATTAACTTTATTGTATCTTAAGTTAATGGATAATTGTAAAATTATAGCTTTTATGTTTTTTAAAGCCATTTGTGTTGCTAGTACCAAAGAAAAAAAAACCTTACCGTCTTATAATTAAATACATTTTTGTGTTCGGAGCATTTCAACAAGTTGTGACGAAAAAATCGTTACCCAAGCCAATCATGATGGTGGTGATACTGTAGCTGCAAATCTAAGAATTTGATGTTTTGGAGCAACATAAGAAACCTGTGCGATTAATGTTTCGCCACACATTCGCCACAACAAATCCTATCAATTCACTTTTACTCGCAGTCCCATTCCGTGGCCCACCACGGTACAATCCTAGGCGTCGATCTGGGTTAGGCTGGGGATCGACTCTATCTCGCATATATGGCGGACCTCCGTCCCCCTGCCCGTCCGAGCATCCATTCAGTTCCGCTAGCTCCAGCCTGTCTGAAGGTTCCAGCCACCGAAGCCATGAAGATGACATCAGCATAGTGACAGGTAAAATTTTAGTATTAATTAGGCTCCTTGTAGAATTCTACAAATCTTCGACACAGTGCTATGTGTAAAATTGGGTGAGAAACTGCTGTGTTTTTTTGTTTGCGCAGTGAAGATTTATTGCAAAACTGTGTAATCGCTTTTCGTATGGATGACTTGTTGGCCCAGTGGCAGGTGAGATAGTATCGTCACTTTCTGCAGACGTACATCCTTAAATAGTTGTGTGCTCTAGAAAACGGAAAGGAATTTGTTTAATGTTAAAGCAATAATATTAATGTGTAAACTCTACATACACATGTTTTGTACGTGCGTTGCTCTATTTCTTATATGTCCTCATTTCTATCAATGTTTGTTAATGTTGCATGAAGTGTTTTTAGATGGACTTATATTTATAGCATATTTTTAACAACACATTTAGTATAAATAGTTACATCTGTTTTAAACTTATTTTTACTCTTTCAAAATAATCGTTTTGAAGAATCTTTTCAACAAACTATTCATTGCCTGTTTTTGCCTGTTAACAAAAACGAAACATTTTCGGAATTCGTTCTCAAACAATTTTTGAAATGATTATTGCATCTTAATTTTTCATATTTTATTTTCATCGCCACCAACATGCTTCAATTTAATTTGGAGCCAAGCACACGACTAGAATTTTGTTACCAGATTTGTTTCATGTTTTTTTTTTAATGATAAAGATATGATGCAGTAAATTTAAGCGAGAAGACTCTCGCATCTACGATAAATTACACATAACTTTTGTTGTGGTTTCAATTTGAATACCTTTTTATTCTACAGATAAAAGTCTGGGTGACACAAGTGATATAATCAGCGACTCATCGGGCGTTGGCACGAATTCCGACAGCGCTGCTTGTTCGATTGGTCATCCAAGTACAACTGTCGTTTGCATGGAAGGCTACGATGCGGGACTTTCAGGGCACATTCACATACAACCAGGCGATGTAATAGAGGTGGTTGGTTCTACTGACTGTGGTTTACTGGAAGGTTTTGTACGTGGTACGAATAAGACGGGTTTCTTTCCGGCCAGCTGTGTGCAAGAGGTGCAGTTCCGTCAAAAGAGTATTATAAACGTTTCCACCTCAACACCTCACCATCACTATCTGATAAACACCAGTAGCAACGAAATAGTCAGTCATGATCTACAGCAACAGTTGCAGCAGCAACAGCAGTTACAACTACAACACCAGCCATCCTCCCTTGATCAACAACAGCACCCCCAACAACAACAGTACAGCAGCCAAACAGCACCCAGGGTGAAGAAATCGTAAGCACGAATATTACAATTTCCTTGTAAGTGGTTGGTAGTGCAGTATTTTAAAGCTTTTTTTCTGTATTACAGAATCATTGGAGAACCACGGACTGTAGTATTACATCGTGCCAAACGAGGTTTCGGGTTTATTCTTCGTGGAGCAAAAGCCTCCTCGCCTCTAATGCAGCTCAAACCGTCACCGCGATGTCCAGCATTGCAATATTTGGATGATGTAGATCCCGGTGGTGTGGCGGATATGGCTGGTTTAAAACCGGGAGACTTTTTGCTAGCCGTGAGTTTTATTTCCCATCACCGAAACTAAAAATAAAGCTAGTGATTTGTATTTATACTCACATGTTTGTTTTATCTCTCTTGTAGATTAACAGCGAAGATGTTACCTGTGCATCGCATGAACATGTGGTGGATTTGATTCGCAATTCTGGGTCGCTGGTGTCAATGACGGTAGTAACTTTGTCGCAAAACCTTATAAATTCTATGATGCTTGAATCATCCGAGATTGGAAGCCAACATTCCTCCGGATCGGGAATGAGTACTCCAATATCTTCCCGACAATGTTCCACGTTGCCCCGGCGCATGAACAGCGGTCAACCGGGAAGCAACTGCAAACAACCTGCACCGATGCCTCCACGCCGTGATCCAAAGACTACACTAAGCGTTGGACGGGCACGGGCAAAATCAATGGTTGCCGGTTTGGAGGGTGGTGGTGAAAAGGGCGTAGATGACGATGATCTATTGAATGCGACTAAATCTACTTCTGCAGAATCGATACACCAAGCACAGACTCAACTATTGCAGGCGCAACAGTGTCATTCGGCGATTGGAACCCCCACCCAGACAGGACCCGGTACGCCTATCCAACCGCGTACAGCTAGCATCAAATCCCGACCAACGTCTAGTCGAATAACTGCTGCCGAATTGGAGGAATTATTCCAGCGCCAGCAAGGGGCTGATGCAAACCGCTGCTCCATGCTTATGTCAAGCTCTCGGTTCCAATCAACTGGATTTGATAGTGGTGCTGGTACACCACCGATTTCACCTCAGAAGGGACCGATCGTATATGCAAGCGTTGCCGAAATGAAGCGCAAAAAGTCATCCAAAGCAGGAATGGGTACGCTAAAGGGGCGTCCGATACCGATACCACAAGTCGGTTCGGATCTGAAGCGAACATTCCACAGCACACCCGATCTAGCTTCAATGTCATCGTCCAATCAGAATGGTGGAACTTCATCGTCATTGCTTTACGGAAGCAACTCCGGAGCTGGATCCCAGTTGGCAATCAACGCTAACGGATGGTATAACACCGTTGGTCACAAAGGACACCGATCTCAGGACGATATGTATAGTCTACATATGTCCCTGCAAAGACTGAATCTACCCCCACCCAATCATCCGCCTCCACCGCCGCCAGTCGGACAAGTTGTAAAGGTGGATGTTTCGCGGGGCTCAGAGTACGAGTGTCTTACCGCCTTGCGGAAACACATAGCCCAGAAAGCCAAAGTTCAATCTCAAGTACAGGAGGCAGAAGTAATGTCCAGCTTCAAACCCGCTTCGAATGCAAAATTATATGCTTCCCCGCAGGACATTCGCAACGTTGGGTATCGTACAGTGAACGTGACGGGAGCTAATCCTTCACCATCGCTCACGGGTTCTACGCCGGCTACAACGGCCGGCAACAATGGTGCCTCTTCTTGTAGTAGCAGCGGAAGCAACATTAACTCCAGCGTTGAGGTAAACATGCGGCAACAATTGTTCAAATGTGTTTTAATTGATCAAAATCCAATTAACGTCAACCATTTTTTTGCAGCTCTGTAAAACGGCTTCGCTTCGATCAAATACCAGCTCGACGATCAGCATAAATTCTAACAATGTAACCGGTAGCGTTAATAATGTAACAACAGTAACGATCACTGGCAGTGGAGGTGGAACCACAATAGCTAGTTGTGCATCATCAAACCAGTATGCCCAACCAGGTCGTCCAGGTGCTGAAACTCAGCAGCAAGTGGCCCAACCTCAAGCACTCTACAAATCCCCACCTAATAATGCACCCCCACTTCCCGAACCCGACTACAGTTTGAGTGAGTCCGATCCGGATGAGGACAATTCAGTACGTTTAGTGCGAACGCATATGAAAACAAATGGGGATTTGAAGGCAACGCAGAATCCGGGAATGGCAGCCGAAACTAGTGGCAACAGTAACACAAGGTAATTATTATGAAATAGTGCGATTCAGTTCGAAGATACATAGCGAAAATTTTAGTGTATCTTTAAAAAGCTACTGTAATAATTACTGAATATTGATACTAATGCTATAGTTTAAAACGGAGCAACAGAGCCCTGATTGTAACTCTATTTGAACTGCATAACTTTATTTTTTTATTTGAAAAGTTTATCTCTTTAAACTTAGTGTATTAAAAATGACACAAATTTCGTTTGCCGCTTAGATTTATTTGCTCGACATAAGTCCATCGATTGAAAAACAATTTTTCCTATTTTTGCAGTGGTAGCTCAACTGGCTCTAGCTCAATGCCTCATTCATTCTCAGTGGAAGAAATACAGAAGATTCGCACGAAGCTAAAATCTTCTAAATCGTACCCGAACGATTTCTTGCGACAACAAAATAATCAGCAACCTCTCCCGGGCGTTGATCACGGTCCATCAGGTGGACCACACGAGGAAGGTGACAATTCATCATCTGGTGTAAGCAGTGACCAAGAAGTAACGATCACCTGTAACGATACAATGAAGCAAACGAAACCTTCATTCCCCAAGCAACCGACTGGTACAACTCCTCTGAAAACAAATATCATCACTTCCTCCACTCTACCCACCATTGGAACAGCAGCTTCTGGTTTGAACGAACCGAAGAAGGTGACATTACAGTTAGGCGCTGCAACGGACACAAAGTTGAAACAGATCAATAGTGTTCCCGAACGAAGAAGTGATGTAGAGGATAATGATGATGCTGATCAAGATGGCAATGATAGTCCTAGCCCACCAGCAACTGGATTCCAGCGACATAATTCACTCACCCGGAAGCAAGCAGCCACCATAGCAGCAAGTCGTGCAAAGGCAAATCAACAAAATCTACAGCAACGACATGCAGTTACGCTGGCTACCCTACCGCCACCAATCGAGGCCGCCGACTCCGACGAAGCTGACTCTTGGTCACATACGCTTCAGAATTCGGGTATTACTAGTGCTGCACAGCTGGTGGAGAGTGCCGGTATGGTGGTGTTAGCACCGCCACCAGAGTTTAGCGATTCAACCATAAGCCATATAGCACCATCGTCGGTAAGCTCAGGTGGTGTTAGTATAAGTGTGCAAGGACACCATTCGCATCAGCATACGCATCAGCACCATCAGCACCAGCATGTCCATCATCATCATCAGCATACGGGAGGCGTGCTTGGTGGCCACAATCCAAATTGCAAGCGGGTCCGTATCGTTGGGGCCGTACCGAAGGTTAATCGCATGAACAGTCAGTAAACTTATCTGTATCAACACCCTTAGCGAAGAATAAGAAACACAAACCGAGAATTCGTATCGGTAATGTATTTATGCAACTGTAAAAAGCAAAACAATGTTTACGTTTCCTTAACTTTAGCGGCATGGTTGCACTGGGAACTAATGTTTATTGGTAGTTAATATTCATCAAAAATTTCTTTTAACTCATTCCTTTTCCGGAGGTGTGCGCACCTCCTATTAAAGAATGGCGTTGAGATTAATTTTTGTCTCGCTATAATTCTGATTTTATCGGGCGTAATTAATCATTAACATGTAGTTTAATTTTACGTAATAGAAAGGAAAATCCCTTATGCTGCACACGGTTTGGTTTTTATTCTTTTCATTTTCATTCGTTTGATTGCAGTTTTGTGGCTAAGAACACACTGAAATCAAGCTTCAAGCGTCATATTGCACTCATTAATTACATTAATTAACAAAGTCAAAAGCGTGCGTTTAGGCGAGAAACACAGTTGCTTAGCGAACAGAGAGTACCGATGAACGCACGAAGATGTATGTACATATTGCCACATTTAAAGATTCGATTAATGCAACCGTACCGTGAGCGAGCCGTGGGTGTATATTTTTCTTCGTAAGCAGTATGTTAAATTAAAACCCTAGGGAAAAACAGTCATTTCATTATAAGCGTGTGATTCGTGTCGGTAGTAGTTTGTTGCGTGTAAAATGTAATTGAGGGACGGTTCGCGAGAGTTGTAATTCATTTTTATATCACAATCCAAAGACATTTTGTCTACTTGTGATAGGTTAGTAGTAACTGCAGTAAATACATACAGATAAATGACACATAAAAAACATTTGTCATGGGTACAATATTTGACAAATTACTAAAAATTTCAATATACATTGCATCTTGCGTTGTAAATTTAAGTTTTGTAAACACTTCTGAATACCATTCAACAATACTAAAACAATCAGAACTTGTTTTAATGAATCGTAATGCATATTTTAATTAAGAAATCATTGATGGTAAGAAATTCGTTTTACACTTACACAGATGATATGCGAGAGTAATTAGAAAAAGTCTAAGCTAGATTTGTCTACAAGTAATATGGCTGATTTGCCAAAATAGTAATGTGGCATGATCGTAGATAAGTTAACACACAGAAAGCCAGCACTATAAGGTGTGTTATATTTTCGAGCAACTCTTGATAGCACTACAGATACGTATGATGAGCATTTACGCAACAAACAACAAGAGACAATGCAGTTTAATGAATATTGCGACAATTCTCATCACATTATGAACGTTTGTGGTAAATATTGTTTTGATGTGGTAGTGCACATGCTTCGCCGTAAAGCATTTTGATGTAGATAGTTGCGCATTAATCATCTCATCGATTATTAACTCATCGAATGAGCCATTCATTCATGAAACCACGCAAAAAAAGTCTACTAAACACAAATTGAGGGTTTGTATTAAAATGTACTAACACAAAGCATAAAAGAAGAAACAAGTATCCGCACATCGATAAGGCCAAATGCAGTTAAGCAGTAAATTAATGAAACATTCACAGTAGTACGAAGCCGAGAGTCACTTTGAGATGAATACTGAAGCGTGTTTCCAGTGTTTTCAAAATAGGGCAAACAAGGAAGCATCCCAACATTTTTAAAACAGTAATACATACATCCATTTTAACACGAACGAACCAAATCGAACGTATTTATATAGCATGGAGAGAGTAGCGTAGCGGGTGTGTGCATACGGAGAATAATTATCATCCCATTTTCGATTTGCCAGTTCTAACACATACGCAACTCGCCATTCGCCAAATCGTTAGCAGTAGCCTACCGTTTCCCAAAAGCGCGACAGAATTTAGCATTAACACATAAAAGGATCAACAAACATACATTCACTTCAACGCTACATCAAAAGACTAATTGTATTCCATTTTGTTTTCAATTTCACCCCGGTACCGGATCTAGCAACATACTTCGATTATGCGCTCGAATGAAACGTAAGAAGTGTAACGCTGTAGTTGAAATAAAATCGAATAGCAATAGCAACGAAATATTCATAGATACAAAGTAACGATAGGCGAAACGAACAATAGCGAATGGTTTGCGCTGCAGTGAATTCCGTCGTAGTTAATGTATGCCAGCATAAATTCAACCTGTTGCAAAAAAAAAAAATATGGCGTGCGATGAAGCAAAATTTTTAATAGAATTGTGTTCCTTCGCAATTTTATATAGTAAAACAATCATCATAAACTGTTTGATCCCGGCAAGTTTGATCGTAACAATCCTTCAAGGATCAAATACACACGCATATATACACACACACAACCACACACAAACAAACAAAAACTCTTTGTTAGTTCCAAAGACATACAAAAACCACAACATGGCCGAGGCGGTAGGAAAATGAAGAACAGCATTAACCCGCTCTCAGATCCACCTATTAGAGTCCACTAAATATTGCATTGTGCAAATTATGATTCACTCAAATCCCATGAAACACATTACACAGTAAAGTAACAAACAAAAATCACACACACTCTCAACAAGGGATATGTCAATGAACTATTGAATATGTTCCCCACATTAGTATGATATTGAAATAAAAAAATATTGATACATAATAGCTGCTTCACGTCGATCTGTGTATCGCCATTTTTATGTCCGAAATATTGATAAATTACATGATTACGATAAGGAAGATAGTATAACAGATACGATTGTAATCGTGTCTACTAAAAAAAACTTCTAAGTAATCGAAGTAAAACTTCTAATTAATATAGGAAAAACAAGGTTTTTAGTAATTGCTTTATTTAAAGGGATTGCATAGCTTAAAACATAGACAAATGTGGATGTGCAAGCTTCGAAATGGAATTGAGATACTACACACTAGACTCTTCTTTGGATGCGTATCTTTAATCCGCCTTTCGTACGCATTACCAAGTCACCATACAGTATCAGATCTTCACGCCGTTGCACCGCTTCGATTCTGTAGTTCCTTACCACCGCCGATATCACTGCCTTCTCTTCCAGTGCACCAAACTTCTGACCAATGCAATTGCGTGGACCAGCACTGAATGGGATGTAGGAGTAGGGATGACGATTGGTGCTGTTTTCGGGCAAGAAGCGATCTGGGTTGAATTTCTCCGGATTGGGAAAGTACTGTGGATCGCGGTGCAACTGATAGAGCATGATCACGGCATTCGTTCCACTCGGAATATGATGTTCGTCAATGTCCACGCTAGTGGCTAGTGTGCGTGACAGCATCGGGATGCTTGGAAATAACCGTAAGCTCTCTTTTAAGCAGCATTCCAGGTATCGCATCTCCCCTAGCTCTGCCATTGTTGGGTACCGGGCTTTGTCTCCGCCCATGATGTCGTCAATCTCTTGGAAGACACGCTCCTGTACGGTTGGCTCTGTGCCCAACAGATACAGCATCCAAGCGAGCGCGGTCGCAGTCGTGTCGTGTCCGCCTAGAATGAACGTATCGACCTCTTCGCGAATATCTGCATCGGACAGCAGCTGTCCATCTTCCGAAAGCTCGAGCAAAAGATCCAGGAAAGCGAGCTGCTTCCGTTGTCCAGTTGCTTCCTCGCTGTCCGTCTGCTCGGAGCTTTCAAGCTCTGATGATTTTGTTTGCTTCCGCAGTTGATACATTTCCCGTCGTTTGTTGATCATGCTGTACGCAAAGTCGTGCAGTATCTGCAAACAGTGCTCATGCTCCTTGTGCGCTTTGGTAAATTGGAAAATGAAATCGGGACGCAACCAAAACTTTTGCAACCGTTCTAGGATAATTTCGGATATCCTGAAAGCAAAACAAGCGATTAAAGTTTCATCACAATACGATGAATGCAGAGCCAAACTTTGTTAGTGGTATACTTCTCGTGTGCCTTCACGTATTCGGAGTCGGATTTTTCCAGTGCGTGGATAGGATACCCCATAGCCGTTTCTAGTCGAAAATGAATTT
>STHB01000012.1:131041-214822 GCA_018908115.1 Anopheles rivulorum
ATGATCAACATGAATGGATGGAATAGTACTTCATACCTCAGCGGCAGTTGCTTTAGAGATCAGGACATATGGTTTCAATCCAGCCCAGACCCGGTTAAATCCTTGGCGTCGTCCATACAGCAGTCTTGCTCCATTGATTGTACTAAACATTTCTGTGCAGCCCGAGTAAAAGCAAAATGCGAGAAGAAAACATGAAAATATTCGTGTTTTTTTAATAATGTAGAAATTGTACGGAACACAATATAAATTCGATTTTTAAGCTTATATTTGTCATCGAGTCCTGCCATATTTCTAATTTATCCTCTTTGCCGCTGTCATTTGTTGCTGTAGATAATTTGAATAATAATGGTATATTAAGAATCAATAGACGGTCATGCACGTATCACCCGGATAGGCTTAAAAAATGGTGTATATTACTTCGTAAAGCTCATATTACCATTCTGTAATCATTCATACAACTGCTCTTTCATCAAATCTTCATAGGTTTAGTATCGAAGCATGATTTAAATATATCATACGAACGCAACCATTTAACTACATCTTTGGACAGTAACACAAAAAAATATTTCAAAAATAATAATTAGAACAAAAAAAAAATTAAAAACAGTTTGAAAATTATTCGCATCAACATACGATTATATTACCAATGCACTACAGATATTCTAATTACTATGTAAGAGATAATTGAATTATAAGCTAACGTTGGGGTAAAAGAACAGGGTTTCTTCCAGCTTGTGTTGGGAAATGAGCGGCTCACTTTGTTCATCGATATGAGTAAGTGTGTGAGTGAGTCAATAATAGGTATCTCACTAAAGAGCCTCTTCAAAGTAGGTTAACATGAAAGAGCCTCATCAATAGGAGTCCTCTCATTAAAGTGAGTAGGCGCAGAAAAAAAGAGGATCATCAACTAGCCACTCACACTAAAGATCCGCCCGAATGTTTTGCTGAAAAATCATTTGAAGAAGTTCGTTTTGTTCTTAATGGGGAATTACGATTTGCATGGTTGATTAATTAGGGTAGATTGATACAAAGTGCCTTCCAGAACATTATGCCAATTATTTTGGGGTAACGAAGAAGCTTTCAAAGATTTCAAATAACGATTAAGAAAGATCAGTCATGGCAGAACTTCAAACAAATAAACAGCCTGCAAGGACTAAAGTAAGGTTTGAAAACGTTGAGTCGAGAAACATAACCAAAGCCCATAGAATTCAATTATCAGTTTCGTTGTGTAAAGTCAGTTGGCAGGATTTAAAGAATGGAGATGAAAAAGAGCAAATTTTGGTATTTTTAAACCAATTCTTTTAAGCATCATTTACATTTCAGAAACAAACCGTACGCTTTGATTGATTCCTAGTCAGGCAAGGTGTAGAGATGATGTGCTGTTGGCTGAAGTTCTTCTTTACACTGAGTAATGTATTTTTTATAGATGCTGTTTGTGGTATCTTCACTGTTCTTTCTCACGACAGGATCGGTACCCAGATCCCATCTGGATTGTACCACCACACGCAGAAGATGCTATTCAACCACGGATACTCAAAATTGCCGTAAATTATGCAGGTTGAGTAAATACGAAAATCCTTCACTCCGCTGGCCGTAATATAACAACATTAATATAATAAAACTGATTCAACATCGATACCTTATTGTATGAAATAGTGCAGGAATATTTCTAGTTGCATTTTGGAATCGAACGTGGAAAACATTATTCAGAGAGATCGTAGACAACGCCTGGGCCTGGGCTAACACCAATACTATATGCACTCAGGCCACATAAACGAATGTGACAACATTCGATACGATGGACGCAACCATGGCTTTTTGTGATGAGTTTACTTGCAAAATTGTTTCGACGATGCAGCACGTGCAGGCCGAACAGCAAAGTGAATTTATCTTTGTGTCCATTGTTAAAATTAAAGAATTGCTGACAAACCTACAGAAAATTAAGCTGAATTTTTGGGCTACCAAAGACGCGCCGTCGTGCAATGCTGCTTCATGATGAAGAACCTGAACTGTTAACGTAAATTATCGAGCTAATCGAATAAGGACATTTCTCTAGGAAATTGAACAACAAAATGCATTTCAATAAAATGGCCCCTCCGGCAAAGGGAAATGGAGACAGCAGCATCAACCGTAACATGGCCCGAATTGATGTTGAAAATCGTATTATTTTCCTCCGAATTGATGTTGAAAATCGTATTATTTTCCTCCTTTGTAGGCATTGATCGACATATGCGTGCCAAATGTCAGAAGACGATGGCCTTCGTTTGTGACACTCTAGAAATCCGTTCAAAGCCGAAACAAGTATAAATCAGCCACAGACCATAAAATATCATAAGGTATGACTGAGGTTGATCAAATATGAGTGTTTTATTTATATTTTATGACTCTAATTATATTTTTCAACTACAATTCCTATCATTTCTATTATGAAACTTGTAATGTTCACATCATTCTACAAGCTTGCTTGCGTCTCAGGAAATAATGTTAAAATTAAGCATTACTTTTTAGCTTGATGATAGATCATACATGATATAAAACGAGTTAGAAAATTGAATTTTCCAGCTAGCCTGGTAGGAAAATCTATGCGTAAGCTCGTTTGTACCATAATTTGCGATGAGTAACATTAACATCTAAGGTACACTCTACTTATTAGAAAACGATCTTTACAGGATGATGGATACAAAAAATAACGAAACATGGCTTCAGGTGAAGGTGTGTTATTAGAGTCGAGAGAAACGATTGCACCCCAGAAAATTCCACATTGTGGATATTGTTTTTGAGTTTGATTTCTCCGTAAATATTGATAGTGATAGTCCGTAAATATTGACATGAGAGGATATGTAGTTGTGCTCAATTTTATGTGTACTATCTATTTTTTAAATGACCTTTATTCGTTGAATATGTTATCCTCTGAAGGATATTTGGTCATGGTCGGAAGGAAGGACGATGGAAAAAGTGCTGCCATGACGTAGTGTGCTTCAACCATTGCTGCTTACTGTTATATGGAATATTTAATTTGTTAGGCTTACGTCATTAGAATGACACTAGACGATCCAACTTTAATTTGGCCATCTTAATGCTAATGCGATATGTAATAATTTTTAAAAGATTAAACAAAACACGAAATCGTGTTTTTGTTGTTGTTAGAGTTAAATTGAGTGGGCTCATGTTCTTTTTACGTGCAGCCAACGCGCAGTGTAACCTTGCCTCAATGTTTGTGCACTCAAGGTCGTGGTACAATTTACAACACAGCAGCTGCCCATCAACAAGCTGGTTTATTCATTATTCGTAACGGAAGTTACCAAAGTAATGTAAGAGATGTACTACCTACATTGCTGTATGGGTGGTTTCGGACCTACAATTTTAGCCATTCGTTTAGTGTGTTGTTGCGGATAACCGTTACTGAGCAAGCAATGCACCTTGCAGATGATTACTGCAACTGCAGCTTCAGAGTCGAGAAGGTAGAGCATACACTTTGAATTCACGAAATACCCACCGAAAATGAAAAAAAAAAACCATGAATCCTTTCACTTTACACCTCGGTGCAATAATGTTTAAAACATATTCGACATCTTCACCCTTTTGCATGGTACGCTGTTGCGCCCACCGTTCGAAAGCTTTTGCAACATAAATTTACTAATAAACCCTACTTGTGCTACCCTTGTAAATAAGGCACGCGAGCCACGGCTACATTAAACTTTTGGGCAAAAGTTGGGCAAAAATTTCGTACAGTTAATTCTGATTGTAAAGGAACGAAATAACGACGACAGGAGCACAACAAATGGATGGAAAAGTGAACGATACGCACGTGCATAAATGAAGGGTACGCCTGCTTTACCTTGGAACATTCGGATTGCGGTGTCTCAATCTTTGTGCTTGGAGTGTTTGACTCCCCTCTAGGTTTATAAACAATCTTAACCAGCGGTAAAACCGGGCAAGTTTTTACTGCAAGTATACGGTACTGGTTTGATGGAGAAGCTTTTTTGAAACAACACGGTTTACGCCTGGCACTGTTTGTTGGACGTCGAATAGGAGGAGGAACTTGGAGGAGCACCCGATCTGGTTGCTCGATCCAACTTGGTAACAGGAATAGTTTGCGAATCGGACAATCTTTCAAGGTTTTGATGAATTTAATGCCCATGACCGCGTGCAATCCGCATTACGAGAGCATTGCACCTAGCAGGAAGGATTGGACCAAACATGCCTTACAAGCTCGTCAGCTTTTATTTTCACACGGTTGCTGCTGGATTCACACATTTCGTGTTGCGCGTTGAGCAAGACCATATTTCAAATATTTGCACGTTTAAAATCATCTTCCATCGCCAGGTGAAAATGAACGGAAAATTCGTCCTCCATGCCTAATGCGACTTAACGTGATTTTAATAGAGTGACAATATTTTCACTTCTTTTTTGCTTTTCAAAGAAACTCATCATTAACGATCAGCTCATTAGGTTGGATAAATAACGAGTGCATCCACTTATTTCGTAACGCTTATGATACACCCGAAATGTGCCGATCATCATTAGTCACACCTAATGGGCGTGCTTCCGGTTTTCGTTGTAGATTCAACCGGTGCAGAGACGCAAGAGAATATCATTTAGCATGTGTGATGCCCCAGCCGAATGTTTGTTTGCTAGAGTGATTGCTGCGCGTAGTAAGATTTATACCACCGTCAGGTGTGACAGCTTTCAATTAGGTAAATTCAACACATTAAGCATGGTTTGCCTGCCGACAGGACAAAAGGTTTCATTTGTTGATTTATCTGTATACGAATGTTTTATTGCGACTTTTTAAAATCGCACCGAGTATGCCCGGGACAAGGCAAAATGTAAGAAGGCCAATGCCTTGTGAACAACTTTAGCCAGAATGAGGCTGATAGAATATGGCAGAACACATCATAGTAGATACCGTAGAACGTTGATTATCCAGGCATCTCTGGACCGACAATATACCGGTTAATCGATTGTCACGGCTGAGGTTGGCAGATGTTTGAGGTAGGAAGTTAACATATTTACATTTTCATATCAAAGCAAGGTCTATTTAATTCGCGTTGTTCTGCTATTATACGTATAACCGCCGAAATGATCTTATTTTTTTTTATAAATAAAGATGTTTTTCCTTATTTACAAACCTCTGGAAAGATCGCATCACTTTTTTCTTTTGCCTACTTTTTTCCTTTTTGTGACGTACCGTAAAAATTTGCCAACACTAAACTTTACAAAATTTTATATCGTGCTACACAAAATATTCCATAGGGCATTTTCGCCGTACCAAATATCCATGACTGAAGCTTGTGACCGACGGCCAAAATACGGCAAACAAACGTATTTTACACATTATGTCAACATCAAACGGTTCCCCAACGATGCTAAACGAAACTATGTAAAAAAACAGTCAAACAAAGGGATTTATTTTTGTTATGATTTTCGTTCAGTCATGTGTACGAATGTGAGGCGAATGTGCGCCACTAACGCATGGAACCCATTTTGCACAATTCACAGCAATACGCAAATCAATTCATTCTTCACCTTGCGTGGCCAAGAACTCAACCGCCCATTGATAGTAGTAGCGCTGATAGCCAGACGCGGAACAAATGCTAATTTTCTTACCATCACGATCAACCAACCATTGCAAACTGTTGCCTAGCAAAGGTAAAGCAGGTGGTCCGGGAATGCGATTGATGTGTTTCACTATCTCTGCCCGTTGTCGGTAGAAGACGACAGTTGAAGCTACTACTCCCAGCATCACTATCCAAGCTGTCGGTGACAACAGTTGGAGTGCCTTTGGTAGCAGATCGCACCACAATATCGAACTCATCGTCATACTAACGATGGATTGTAACCGGTCTATTAAGTACTTTCTTGTGTTGTGGATATTACTTTCTTTTATCAAGAAAGATAAACACTAAATAAACTTTACACTTTTGTATTAAACACGAATTTGCCACTGTAAAAATGGATCCTCGCACACCGAGTGTGTGTGTGTTTTTTATTTCTTAAGCAAGGAATGAATTCTTGGCGAATCGTCTGTGGAACCGTCCACACCAGTTCGCAGCCTTAATTGTACTAAACGGCGCGCAGCATCGTATTGTTGCCTTTATATTGACATCTCCTGCTACGGCGTAAGGTAAACCTTTCCCGCTTACTGCGATACAGTGCGATGGTGAGCACGAACGTGCATTGAGCGCTTGCTATAATTTGAGAGACGGACGGATAAACTTTTGTGTTCAACCGTGGACCTGTAGAATGCGTTGGTGCGTGTACCTGCTATGAAGATGATCTAAAGTGATATAACTAGAGTAGTGTTAAAGCATCGTACGTTTAATTGTGCTTTGGTTTTGTGTCACTTTTTGCAATTGTAAAATTGGCATTCAACTTTAATATAAAAGAAAATTGTTTTGATTCGATGAAAAAATGTATGGCATCGGAGCTGAGAAAACCCTGCCTGATGCATAATTACTAGAGCTTTCACTCTGAACGCACATGTTAGTTACAGTGAGTATCACAATTAAAGTCACACATAAATAAATGAAATCTGCGTAATTCACTTTTATAGCGAAACACGGAATTCTCTCTAAATCTTCTAGTTTTTTTCTCATTTGAGATTTAATATATGTAATATTAATTGAACTGGCAAATTTCAAAACCAGCGTGCATCCTCGTACAACAGTTTCAATAGTACGGTTCGAAATAAAATGTTGTATTGGCTAACTTGATGTTCATGAAGATGTAGCACGTGACGATCTAATGTTGTCGGTAACTCTAACGGGTCTACAACAGAGTGCAGATTAGCTTTGTTCAAGAACTTTTTTAATAAATCGGGCTTCCGATGAAATATGTAGCTAAGGGATGCAAATCTACATAAGGTAATTCTGGAATCTGGTAGCTATTTCAGGCCTTTGTGGAAATGAATGTGCAATAGAACTGAAATTTATTGCATTTGCAGGATTTTGTTCAAAAGAGTTGATGAAGCTGCTCAAAGTTTACTCGAATTGAAAGTTTTGTAAATTTAAAACTGTCTGTGTGTTAATCTAGCTGACATATCCATAAATTGTTCAAATGGTTCAAAGTGTAATGTGCATTTACGCGAGTCGAAATAGGAAGAGAGGCATTAGAAAAAAAAATACAAAAATTGTACCATAAAATGCCCATAATCACATAAATTGATCCAAGAAATTAGACTTTATCGCATATCGAATCTCAGGTATTTTAAAAAGATATGTTAGCGTTTTGCCATGTAAGGTCAAAAAATGTTATTCTACCATAGACATCGGAGCGATATTCATATAAAATATATGATATAATCGCTTCAATACTATGGGTAATAAATGATTAAAAAGGTAACGATAATGATTTAGAAGATGATAACGAGTGGTATCGTCGTTAGAGGCGAATCTTCCATTATGCAAATTAGGCAGACGCGAGAGCCTTTGAGGTGAAAAGGTGGTGAAAATTTGTGAGACCCATGGATTCATGACACCATACTACGACACTAAACTAAACATTTCCTGAGTAAACATCATTTTTTATTTCACATTGTAATTATTCTTTTCGTTCTCATACAATTGTATTTAGACAACTTTTTGTTCTAGCTCTGGTTCAATATCAAAATGTGTTAACCTCGAATGTTATCTAAAATCCACTGCAGATATCTGCTGACCGCAATGTACTGTTCCGGCACGGAACAATAGCTAATGCCCGTCTGTAGTCCGTAAAGCAAGTATCGATTAGATTTCTTCTCGATGGCCTGTATTGCCGATCCGGGTTGGTAATCGTTGCATCTTGGAGATCGCGAGGGATCTTCCAGATTCCGGGCACAGATTGTTCTATTGTCAATCTGTTTCGATGCTTCAGAGGCGTAATTATCAGCCTGAAATTCAGCCCGACACTTATTCAAATCGACTGCATCGAGCAGAGCGCGCTGCAAGATTCGCGAGTCAGTTCCACTCTCCTTCCAGCCGGTCATGATGTAGCGATTGTACAGGCGCTCGCGCTGTTGTGGGGTCACCGGCAGACAGATTGCTTCAATATGATCCCTTCGGCCGATAACAGCTGGAATGGTTAGACGCGCGAGCACGAGGTTATCCTTGCGAAATAGTTGACCCACTGATACAGTCTGCACAGAGGAAACGCATTGCTCTCGTCCATCTATTGAGCCGCAATCCTTCGTTTTGCTCGTGTCATAATCGCCGAGAGTTACACTGATCTCATCTCTAGGGTGGTAAAGATGATACGTACGATTAGCATTGCAAAACGTACAAACAAAGTCGCATATACTCACTGTAAATCGACACAAGTAGTAGTCAGCACGTAGTTTCGATTGAGCAACACTCCGTTACAGGGAACATACTCGGAATCGACGAATGGATGACGCAGAGTCACCATCCAAGGATATTGCTTAAATATGGGTTTGCGTTCCTCGCCAAACTCGTATACATGCTCATTTCGGCCACAGTTCCCTTGATTGATAAGCCGAATATTCGGATGCCCCAGTATCGGATCATCGATTCCACTGTTGGGTGTGTTTTCATACAACCAATCGATATACTGTGAGGCATCGGTAAAGCCGATGTATTGCTTCAAATTGCACAAGCCGGAGGAATCAATTGTGTTGCTAAATGAAACCACACCCTTCAGGTACCAACGGTTTTGAAACTGGAAAAACATTCCACCACCACTGTCCCCATTGCAGACGCCAGTTCCTGTTGCAAAGAGAGCATTACAATGTTGTTAATTATGTAGTTCTGATAACTTTGCAGACCGCACGTACCATTTTTGTATCCTGCACAGTACGCTTTGGAGTACAGCAATCTGCCGAAAAATGCACGATCGCTCGCCAAACATGTCAGCGAATCAACTACGGGCATGCGAGCTTCATTGAGTACCGTTCCTAGTCGATTTTCATCCGCCAAACCCCAACCAACGACCGTGCCCGGTTGGGTAAAAACATGGGGTAGTTCAAAGCCATCGTCACGCTTCCACAGGCAAACAGGTTGAATGTAATCAGTGAAAATGATTGGAATTTCCACCCGCAGGATGGCAATATCATTCTCGAACGTTGTCGGCCGAAAACCGGCATGCACTATCGCTTCGATCACGTTGAACTCCTCGGCATGTTCCTCCACCTCGTTTGAGAGATTGAAACGACCCATCTTTAGGAGCAAATTTTCGGTCGGTATTTTCCGTCGGCTAGCTGCGAATGTGACGCAGTGAGCCGCAGTTAGCACAAGATATCGATGCACAATGCTGCCACCACACGCATACTCGAAACCGTCACTCGTAATGCCACGCTGGTACAACGCCACATGCCACGGCCAATCACCAGGACGCGTAGAATATCCACCCTTCACAAGCCCTTCCCGTTGGGCCAAACGCTTTCCACACTCGTTATCGTTAAAGTCCTTTGTCTGTAGTTCATCCTGTGCAAAACTGGAACAAACCTTGTAGAGCAACAATATCACGACTAGACGAGTCGTCCACCAGTGAAGCTTTTCGTGGAGCATGATCTGCGATCTTCTTCCACTAACGGTTTGATTCGTACTGGCCGTGCAAGCTTCGCACGCCAGATTATCGATACGATCGATGGGAAGGTTACGAGCCTCGGGAAGACCACAACGCTTTGCTTGTTATGTGGGGATTTTTTTTGTTCGTATGGGTCGATTGAAAAGTTGCCAAAACAATGTAATTGGTTCTCTAGAACAAATTGTTTAAATATCGTTTTCTGATCGTACCACTTATGATATGCTTGATCCTACAGATAACAGTAGACAGAAAATACATTCAATTGAAATGCGAAATATTCAATACATAAGCCGAATTACATCCACAGGACACATCGCGTCTGGTATAAAATCTCGTACGATCCGATACTTTTAACTAATTATAGTTTCCAAGGAAGAGAAAGATAGCAAACGCCTTAATATATAACAAACATGTAGTGTGTCGCTACTTTGCGTGAAACCTTTTCATGTTCTACGCACGATACCACACACGCACACTCTAGCGTTTGTTTCANACAGAAAATACATTCAATTGAAATGCGAAATATTCAATACATAAGCCGAATTACATCCACAGGACACATCGCGTCTGGTATAAAATCTCGTACGATCCGATACTTTTAACTAATTATAGTTTCCAAGGAAGAGAAAGATAGCAAACGCCTTAATATATAACAAACATGTAGTGTGTCGCTACTTTGCGTGAAACCTTTTCATGTTCTACGCACGATACCACACACGCACACTCTAGCGTTTGTTTCACTCGCAACTACTTAGAACGGCTTCATTTCCTCGTGGAGTAGAGATCAGGTTTGAGCACATATACCATCAATGCCCACTACGGCGATGACTTTGAACGGCATTGAATGAGGGTATTCCAGCTACGGTAGCTAGCGATCGTAATCTAGCACGATATTGCTCACATACAGTCTCCCTGTTTTACCATGCATATGCAACCGCAATGCTCTTGTACGATCGTGGGAAATCCCACCCGAATGATTAGAGGCGGCAAGACATGCACGAAGTTATACTCACACTGCTGTAGACGAAAGATTCGGAAGTGTTGTGTAAGGTGTTGTATGCACCGTGGGCGCGCAGCGTTACACACCGTTACTCGGTGCTGTCACTGTATTTGCACGTGACAGCTACCGATGTGCGTTTTCGTTCGGTAACCTTCGGCTGCGCGCGCCATCGTTTTCCTAAGTCTCTCTTCTCAACGCGACCGCTTTAGCGAGCAGACCCGTCCTGTCATGTCTTTGCGTCCCGTGAACATTTTGTTAAGCTAATGTGTAATAAAGTTTTATTGTGTTTAATTTTATATAGTTAATTTCGTGTTATATTATTCTGACAAACACAAAAGTGGCGACGAGGACTAAAAGTGAAAACAAGTTTAACGCATAAATAGTGACATACGCGGTGCAAAAATTCCGTTCCCACGTAAGCGGCGGCGCAAGGACACGAGCCTGAAGGACGCAGAAATGGAAGAGGATCAGCGTCGTCTCTCGCAGCAGTTTGATGTTCCGGGTGCCGCGCATCTGCAGCCCGGGTATGGTCAGCCGTTCCAGCCGAACGGTGCATCGTGGGATCAGCATGCAGGAGCCCCTGCATCACCAGGCCAGCAACCGCCATCGCTATCGACGGCGTCTTCAAGTCAGCAACCGCCATCGCTTTCGACAGCTTCTTCAAGCCAGCATCCGCCTTCGCAACCAAATGCGACACATATCGGTGAGCCCACAATGCTACAGTTAATTCAACTCATGCAGCAGGTTATGACCAAGTTGGAGCAGCAGCCGGCATCACAGCCACAAGCGGCATCACAGCAGCAGCCGGTATCACAACCGCGGGTGGCATCACAGCCACAGCAGCAGCATCGGGAGGCTCCCCTCAACCCTGAGCAAATCCTAGATTCGTTGGCCAGAAGCATCACGGAATTTCGTTTTGAGGCTGACGCGGGTGTAACGTTCGAGAAGTGGTACTCACGTTACGAGGATCTTTTCATCAGAGATGCAGCCAGGATAGACGACGCAGCTAAAGTGCGTTTGCTTTTGCGGAAACTAGGCCCGCTAGAGCACGAAAGGTACGTGAACTATATTTTACCCCGAAATCCCCGTGAATATACGCTCGAGACAACGGTTGCCAAGTTGAAATCCATTTTCGGGAAAACAGAGTCTTTGCTGACTAAGCGATACAAGTGTATGCAGCTTATTAAAAACAAAAGTGAGGATTTTTTAATATACGCCTGCCGAGTGAATCGGGCCTGTGTAGATTTCGAGCTGGGTCGTATGAGTGAGGAGCAATTAAAGTGCCTGGTTTTTGTCTGCGGACTGAAAGAAGAAGCGGATAGAGATTTTCGAGTGAAGCTGCTAACTCGCATTGAAGAGCGTCCCGATATCACTCTCGAGCAGATATCAGCGGAATGCAACCGCATTGCCAACCTTAAGAGTGAAAATGCAATGATAACTGGCGGGGCAGGACACAGTGTATTGGCAATACAAAATGGCGATCGGAACCATCATAGGTTTCCTGATAGAGGATCGCATCGCACGTTTCGCGATGGCCGGTCAAAGAGCGATAAGCCAAATAATCCATGCTGGATTTGCGGTGGTTGGCATTGGGTGAAAGATTGTCCGAAATCTACCCATAAGTGCAAAGTGTGTGGTGAAACGGGTCATCGGGAGGAGCGCTGTCGCAAGCGGAGAAATCATACTGGTAGAAAGAGCTACCGACCGCCACGTTCCATTAAAACCGTCAGGGTGTGCAGTGTGCGGGCCAGCCGTAAATTTGTGGAAGTTTCCATCAATGGGACTCACGTTCGTCTGCAGTTGGACACGGGTTCGGACATATCGGTCATAGGTCGGACCGCATGGGAGAGTTTAGGGAAGCCATCATTGATTAAACCTACCGTGTGTGCGAAAACTGCTTCAAATGAGAAATTGAAGCTGCTGGGCGAGTTTGAAGCGGCGGTTACTATATGCCGCGCCACCAAGCCGGCGATCATCCGTGTGGCTCAAGTTGACCTGCTCTTGCTGGGAGCGGATTTGGTGGATAGTTTTGCCCTTGGCTCCGTTCCGATGGATCAGTTCTGTGCGAGCATTTCAACGACTACGCACGTTCCGAAAACGTTGCAAGCCAGTTTTCCCGAAGTGTTTCATGGTACAGGGCTTTGTACCAAAGCGCAGATCAAACTGCAGCTTAAAGAAAACTGCAGCCCGGTGTTCCGTCCAAGACGGCCCGTGGCGTATGCTATGCAGGCCACTGTAGAGAAGGAGCTTGACAGATTGGTGAGCATGAATGTGATCACCCCCATCGATTACTCCGATTGGGCAGCTCCTATCGTAGTCGTACGTAAGAGCAACGGCAGCATTCGCATCTGTGGCGATTATTCGACTGGCCTGAATGCTGCTCTCCAGTCGCATGAGTATCCGTTGCCTTTGCCTGATGACATTTTTGCTAAGTTGGCCCACTGCAGATTTTTCAGCAAAATAGATCTGTCAGATGCGTTTCTGCAGGTGGAGATCGAAGAGCGTTACAGGCCGCTTTTAACGATAAACACGCATCGAGGTCTTTACCTCTATAATCGTCTGCCTCCTGGGTTAAAGATAGCACCAGCCGCATTTCAGCAAATTATAGATGCGATGCTTGCCGGTTTGTGCGACACGTCTGGTTATATGGATGACGTTGTTGTCGGGGGCAAAACTGAGAAAGAACACGATGAAAATGTCAGAAAGGTGCTCCAACGTGTAAAAGAGTTTGGGTTCACAATCAAGGCCGAAAAATGTGCATTCAAGATGCAGCAAATAGAATACCTCGGGCACATCATTGACCGAACAGGTTTAAGGCCAAACCCAAAGAAGATCGATGCTATAATCAATCTGCCGGCGCCATCAAGTGTTAACGAAGTCCGTTCGTTCTTGGGCGCAATCAACTACTATGGCAAATTTGTTCCCAGGATGCGGGATTTGAGGTACCCCCTGGATGATTTGTTGAAGAATGATAGGCAGTTTGTTTGGACGAAGCAGTGTGAGAGTGCANCGATTAGCAGCAGGGACATCATTCAGCAGGCACGGCTACCACGACGTTCTTCTAGGCCTAGAAGACTGCCACGTAGGTTCAGCCCGTACCGGCTGACTTAAAAGGGGGAGGTGTTGTGTAAGGTGTTGTATGCACCGTGGGCGCGCAGCGTTACACACCGTTACTCGGTGCTGTCACTGTATTTGCACGTGACAGCTACCGATGTGCGTTTTCGTTCGGCAACCTTCGGCTGCGCGCGCCATCGTTTTCCTAAGTCTCTCTTCTCAACGCGACCGCTTTAGCGAGCAGACCCGTCCTGTCATGTCTTTGCGTCCCGTGAACATTTTGTTAAGCTAATGTGTAATAAAGTTTTATTGTGTTTAATTTTATATAGTTAATTTCGTGTTATATTATTCTGACAAACACAAAAGGAAGATATGGTTGAAATTTCTCTTGTGGCTTTCTGCTTCGTTTCAATGACTCTGTTCCAAAACTTTATTTCAAAGTGCTTCACGTTTCCCTAATCCTAACCTTACTTCCATTACATTCCAATAAAAGCTTTCTTTAGCCTTGGTGACGCTTAGTACTGCGATCGATCGATCTACACATCTCACTCGACATGCTTCATGCTTCGATCTTGGTTTGGCATCGGTGAGATGCAACTTGTGTATTGTTGTTGTTTTTTGTTCTCCTAAGAACGATTTCGGTTTCTCTTTAATGTGCAGTGGCGCTTGCATCTGCATTCCACGATGCGCTAGCTGGTTTGCATGCATGCTTTCCACATTCATTGTTGGCGAAAAGGAATTAATATGTGTATGTTTGCGTGTCGTTTTTTTTTTGGTTTAATTATTTACCTACTCAACATGCTTCCCAACTTTCTTCTCCGCAAGCCAATATTTCCACTCTTAATCACAGTTTTCAAATCAAATTAATTTGAAATGATTCTCTGTTTTGCATTTATTTTTTGTTTAGTCATTGTTACATCGTACATACAACGTTTCCATGTCGGCTTGGATCCAATCGCTGTCACATCCCATGCAATATTCGCCGTCGTTGATTTTGTTTTCCTAGTGCATAAATACACACTATAATTCCATTACAGATATATTATTCGCACTTTCTCATACCAACACAGCTATTATGCACTACAATGATTTGACCTCTGTTTCAGAGTCTTTACTTAGCTTCGATCGCGTCACGCATAATATCCTTGCCTTTTCGTTTAGTTGCCTTATATATCTAAAATTAGCTTATTTATCTTATTGTTTAATTTCACTTGCCCCCTATAGCATGCTTGCGTGTTTGCTTGTTTGTCGTTAAAGAGTTTTGACTAGATTTTTTTTTTTGGTTTGGTTTTGTNTTTCTCATACCAACACAGCTATTATGCACTACAATGATTTGACCTCTGTTTCAGAGTCTTTACTTAGCTTCGATCGCGTCACGCATAATATCCTTGCCTTTTCGTTTAGTTGCCTTATATATCTAAAATTAGCTTATTTATCTTATTGTTTAATTTCACTTGCCCCCTATAGCATGCTTGCGTGTTTGCTTGTTTGTCGTTAAAGAGTTTTGACTAGATTTTTTTTTTTGGTTTGGTTTTGTCTTTCTTTTAAATATCATTTAAATCTAAAAGATTTCTCAGCAAAAATTTGCATACAGAGAAGACGCTTCAACTGCTTCACAAAAAACAGTGGCATTCGTTTACTATGTAGTTAAGGGGTTTGTTTTAAATTATTGTAATATTTTACTAACCTTTTCCAATGTCCTTCTTTCATCGCAATATGCCCATCGTGTCTGCCCTATTTATATTAATGTGTGGTTTTTAATCCTTACTTTCATGCATTTTACATTCTAGTTGCAACCATTTTATGTCCGCTCATTCATTTCTTTTAGCTATCTCTCGTAATCACGGCCAAAAATAGCAATTCTTCTTCATTTCGATGATTTTGTAGCTCTGCTGGTTGTCCTGCCAGTCACAAGAAACTATTGCACAAATTATTTACTTTAGTTAAATTTACTTACATTTTCACACTGCTTTTCTACACACTGCCAGACTGCAACACTTCACTGCGTCATAGCTGGTGGTTGTGGTAGTGGTTTCATCAATTCACCTGCAAATGCTTTCTGCTGCATGTGTTCGGTGTCGTGATGACGAAATTGTTCTAATGCTAGCCGTTATTCTTTTTTTTTCGCTTTCGCTCCACATTCGCTATACACGCATACAACTCATCGAAACATGAGTTCGCTTCCCACGCGCACACTGTGTTGGTAAGATGTTTATTATAATCACGCACATAAGTATCTATCAAATCTGCTGTAGAGTAAGAAGGTTGCAAAATTAATCTCAAGGATAATTCGATCGGAGGCTGTCTTCTCGTGGATGATCTATGATCGAGTACTGTATAATCTACTGCACACTGGAGGTTTCCTCGTCGTAGTGGGCAAACTTTAAGAACACTTGCTCTAGTGTTGTTTGGCTGAATGAGTATTCCTCTATGTCTAGCTCGGTTTTGGCTGAAAATGAAAGGGAAGCAATAAATAACAGGCAAACAACACGCCAACTCAACAGCACAGCTGCATTGTAACGCACCTTTTTCGAGCCGTGAAAAACATTCAGCTAAGGAACTGACGGCTTGCTGTGGTACAGAGTATACCAGCCGATCGGCAAAGCTTTCTTCCAAGGTGGCACTCGGAAACAGATCCGTGACGAAATTGCGCAACGCCATCGAACGATTGTCAATGCAGTTGCTGATAACCGGTGCAATGTGGTCCGTACTTTGGTCGAGCTGTAGCTGCTCCTGGCTGCTGCTGGGCTGGCTTTCGATCGGTGTCTCACTGTATATGTTTTCTATATGCTTCAGCTTAATCTCCAGCGTGTAACCGGCACCGTAAAGATTCTTCAGATGTTGCGTGGACCCAAGACATCTATGGACATAAGGCTTAGTTTGCTTATCGTTGCTCCACATGCGCGGGCTGTTCAACTTACCTTAGTTCTCCTTTAACCATTATACCGACGCGCGAACAGAGCGCGTCGGCTTCCTCCATCGAGTGAGTCGTCAACATTGCACAACGTTTACCATGGAAACTGGCCAGAATAGTGTCCCAAAGAAATCGTTTCGACTTTGGATCCATGCCGGTTGAAGGTTCATCCAACAGAACGACTTTTGGAGCACCGACCATCGCCATCGCGTAGCTCAGCTTGCGCCTGGTACCGCCTGAACAGTGCTGCGTTTGCTTATTCGCGTGCTCATTTATATGTAGCCCCGTCAGATAGGTCGATATCAATCGATTCAGATCCTTTCCACGCACTCCACGTATGCGTGCATACAGCTCCAGATGCTCGCGCACCGTCACGTTCTTCCACAGGGCATCATGCTGGGGACAGTAGCCCAACGTCTTAAAGGCATCGTCTTGATTGATGGTGATACTATGACCGGCAACGCGAACCGTACCACGCGTTGGGGCCGTTTCGCCCGTCATAATCTTCATGGTGGTCGTTTTACCAGCACCGTTGTGCCCGAGCAAACCTAATACTTCTCCCGCGTCCACCGCAATAGATAGACTTCGTACGGAAATCTTCTTTCTTGGTGGTTCGTCATCCGCGCAACAACAGCAATTACCGCACAGCGACTCCTGAGAGAACTCCTTGCGCAGACTCTGGTGAATGTTGAAGAAAATTGTGTGAATAATGTTTAATTGCTGGTATTCGCAAGGCAAAATGACATGTAAATAAAATGATACATCTCCAAGGTAGGACATTATATATGATCCGCCACTAACCTTCACCAGTACTACCGGTTGACCCTGTGGACCTGTTGTGTCATCCTGTTGTGTTTGTTGTGGATTGGATGTAAGCCGGAACACGCGGCTCCGTTCGTTGCGTACATCTTCATCTTCATATTCGCCGGTACATTGTTCTTCGGTCATAACATCCTCTTCGCTCTGCAAACGTGTAGCAACGATAGGATTTGGAATTAGATACAATTTTAAATGTAAGCAAACAGTATCCAAATAGCTTACCGCAGACCGATGAAAAAGATCCCGCATACGGCCGCCACTTTTCATCACGTCGGACATACGTAAACAGAACGCCCAGATTGGAATGTGCAAAAGGCAGCCGCATGCCATCACGATCACCTCTTCGGTCATGTAATGCGCCATCGACAGTTCCGCACAGGCCGAGCTCAAGCGGCACGCGATGTATACCCGATCGACAAAATACACCGTCGCGTACGGAATGTACATTGGATTGATCAAGGAAAACACGTAGTGTAGTGCAATCGCTGCCTTAACCTCTGTAAAATGGAAAAGGGGAATGTTTGTAATTGCTGTAACATTGACTTCGTTTAGTATCTCGTCGAATCCTTACCAATTCCCAGCATGTCCAAAAACACAACCAATATGAACGGGATCAATCCCACAAACGTCAGTATGTTGGGTAGAATCGATTGCGCTGAATCCGTACGATCAAAGAAATAAGAGAAGCAGGTTGAACAAAGAATACCGGCTGGCGAGTAAAGAAACACTAGCATTCCCAATGTGATGAGTGCCGGAGGCTACAATAAAAGAGAACCTCAATTAGAATGCGAGCTCGAAACCCATTGCCAAATGCCCGCAGCTCACCTGCCGGAATGAGGGAATGTCGAATAGAAACACTAGGCCAAGCAGTGCAGCACAAATCACCAGCATCAGGCCGGACAGCACGATAAAGTACGCCGACAGGTATAGCGAGGACGACAACCCATTGACACGCAGTTGATTTTTGGCTTTCATCTCACGATCATACACCATGTCCACGGCCAGTGAGACGGGAATCAGCACAAATATCATTCCCACAAAAAGTGCGGATGAGAACGTGCCTATATTAAATTCTTGAGGTTGGGCTGTTTGCTGGAATGGATGTGACCACAGCTCAATACGCAGCATGGAGTCACTCGAGCTACGATCTGGCGCAGCACCGGAGGATGAAGAATATGTCGTACTCGAACTAGTGCTCGAAGGTAATGGTTGAAATGCTACGTCCTCTGCTAGATTTTCAACATCTGTCCCATCGTCCTGATAGTCGAGCGTAGACTGGGCATTGGACGTTGGTGCAGGGCCTTTCCGTCCACTGCCGGCACGCTGATAGAGCAGATGCTGCGAGTTTATAGATGCTGGGGTTAGTTCGGCGTAGACGCGCAGCAGCGTGTTGCTGATCAGATTCAAAATGATCGGTAGACTGTGCTGTGTGGTATCGTTGTACAACGTCGTGATCGATACATTCGACCAGGATATTACATTCACATTGAATGCGGCCATGTGCGGTGCGATGTCTAGCAGCAATGAAAAGTTCCCATTGTACTCCTCCGTCACGTTGGCTGACCGGTGCAGCTCTGCCAGGAACCGATGATACAAATGTGCCGCCTCCTTCGACTGTTGCTGCTGCTGGTGGTGCTTCTGGTGTAGAAATTGTGGAACCGGATCGTAATGCTTCTGTGACTCACGCTTCTGTTGCCGTTGCTGGTGGTGATGATGGTAAACGAAAGCGGCATGAGGCCACCCCGCAGGATTGGTATTGTCGTGTATGGCGATCTTAGTAATGTTACTCCCGTAGGTGGTATTATCGAGCAGTATGGAGCGCATGATCGGCGACAGCACCTGTATCGAGTTTAGGTACAGCCCGAGTGCCGTGAATGCTAACGGAAGTATGATCAACAGGTACAGCCGTTGTATGTCGCGGAACAGGATCGTCAGTCGCAGCTTGAGCAGGGCACCGATCGTACTCCACCGCGACGGATACAGTGGAATGTCATCTAAATCCATCCAGTTCGTTCGGTTTTGGCTATTCAACTTCACCGCCGACGCTGACGCATGCGTTTGGGTCTGATCCTCGTAAATGCTCTTGGTGCTTTTGCTCACACCATTGCGCGATGAACGGTGGTGCTTTTTGCGATGCATTCGTTGCGATTGGGGAGAATTAACGGCTGAATGTTGCCCACCACCACCGCCAGCAACTCCACCGCCCATGGACACCGGATGTATGCCGGAACCGGCCGTACCCTGGCTAACACCGTCCGAACCGAGCCCATTAATAGGTATGATTGTATCAAACTGTATGCGATTATCCTGCAGGGATGACTTGTTTTCGGCATTCTGCTCATCGAGCAATGTTTTGGTGTCGTTCTTGAGCGACTGATAGCTGTTGCTACGTTCCTGCAGCGATAAGCTTCTCGGGAGGCCGCGAGTTTTCATGACTTTGCGGCTCAGATTTTCCGACACCGGATAACCCGCCGCCTGCCTATCTTCCTCGTCGTCCTCACCGTCTCCCTCTTCGTCGTCGCCTTCACCCGCTTCGCCCGCCTTCTGTTCACCTTCACGCTGCGTTTCCAGATGGAGAAACACCTCTTCCAGCGTCGTCATGGACACACCGTACGAGCAGATACCTAGCATCATGCGTTTCGTTTTAATCTCCTTCTCGATGTCGTCAAACAGTGACACGAACGAGTTCACCGCATCGTGTGGCAGGATGTAGCTCAGTTCGCGACCATGTCGGCGGGCCTTCTCGGCCTGCGGAACATGTTCGTTCACCAGCTTCGTGATGGACGTTTCGCATGCATTGGTATCCAATACCAGCGTCAGATGATAGCCGATACCGAACTTGTTCTTCAAGAACAGCGATGAGCCACAGCACCTTAATCTGCCCCGTGACACCACAGCCTTTCGTTCCGCCAGAATGTCAGCCTCGTCCATGAAGTGTGTCGTCAGCAGGATCACCTTGCCATGCTTGCGGTTTTGCAGAATGGACCACATGTGTCGCCGCGAGTATGGATCCACACCGGCCGTTGGTTCGTCCAGGATGATAATCTTTGGATCACCGATAATGGCAATGCCAACGGATAGCTTACGCTTCTGGCCACCACTCAGATGCTTCACGCGCGTTTCCGCCGTATCGAACAGGTCAATATCGCGCAACGTTTTCTTCACCTCACTGTCGACCAATGCCGGCGGGATGCCTCGGACGGCAGCGAAAAAGTACAGATGCTCCTTCGGCGTGAGCGTTTCGAACAGGATGTCATGCTGCGGACACACACCCGTCATTCGCCGAATCATGGTCATATCGTTTGGATCACGCACATCGTACCCGAAGATGTATATTGTGCCGGATGTAGGCGATGTCAGTCCGGTGAGGATGTTAAACAGTGTGCTCTTTCCTGCTCCGTTGTGGCCGAGTATCGCCGTAATCTGTCCTTCGTAGATGGTCAGATTGATGCCATTGACCGCGTTCACTGCCGGTTTCCGGCACGAATGGAATGTCTTGTACAAATCCACGATACGGATCGCTTCCTTGCCACGCATCTCGCGGGACACTGGTTCTACGTCGCGGGCCTGATCCTCGAGTGCGTTATTGAACGAGTTGGCAGATTCGCCGTTCAGCAGTGGTACTTTTGGCACCTTTTTCTTACACCAGTAGTTGCGGTTGAGACAAAAGCAAGGCTTCTGCTTCGTACCATGATCCGATGGAATCACACAGTCGAAATAGAACGCCAGTGCCGCGTACAGCACGATATCAACGACAAGCATCAGGATGGAACCACCGATCGGAATGCCTGGCCCGGTCCAGAGGTTGTTCAGTGTGACACCCTGACCGGATATGTCCAGCACGAGAATTTTGTCCATTGCCAGTGCAAACCCGGTGGGGGAAATGAGTGATACCGTCCACAGAGCGGCCGACGTGTGTGTATCGTCGATAAACACTTGCAAGAAGTACAACAGTGACATAATGTTGACCGCAAAGTTGCCCAATATGCCAGCAGTCTGGAAAAGAAGAGACAGAGAATGATTTTTTAGTACGCACACCACACAAACTGGCGCCGGTGCCAACTTACCCGAGAGTTGTCGAAGAACGGTGTAATCATAAAGCCGATCAGAATAACCGAAAAGCTGTACAGCAGAATTAATATAAATACTGGCAGGTAGTTAGTATGTTGAAAGACGCCCAACGAAAACACGAGAATCACCGATACAAAGCTAAGAAATGTTACAAACACAGCGTATATGACGAACCAACCACACCTGCAGGAGAACCAAAGCAAATTACGAATCATTGGTGCGTTCCGAATGGCCGGAAGATGTAGATTTGCTTACCAAAAGACGGAATCCCTTAGTCCCATTATCTTCAATCCCTCCTTGATGTGGTTCTCCTTCTCGCCGACAATCAGTATGAGCAGATATGTAATGAATTGTGATAGTGCCATCACCATGTAGATCGGAATGACCAGTCGAAACGCGACCATCCAGTTGCCAGTGTAGGCTTCCTTGGGAAACATCTCCAGCGTAATATGAGGTATCTGCAGCTCTTCGTTCTGCGTCACGATCCGGATCTTGGTGTAGTCGAGCAGGGTCTGTAGCGCAATAAACCCCGAATAGTAGTACTGATTCACCGGACACGAATCGCCCGTTTCGATCGGAATCACCGCCGACCAGTAGCTGTCCGATTGTCTGCACGTGACCAGCGATGAGTACAGCTCTGTCGTCGACGGTGTCACAAAGAACGAAGGATTCGTGCGAATTTCGTACCGCAGCGGACCGAACAGTGGGTCATCCGAATGAAATATCAGTGCCAGCGGCATCTTGCTCGGATCCCGCCAGTAGGCAGCAAGCAACTCTTCCGGCGTTTCGTACACCATCCACTTGATGGGATGTATCCCGGGCTGGTGGCGTCGATTCGACATCCATAGCTCGTTAACCTCGCTCAGAAAAGGAACCGTTGTGGACGAGTTGGGCTGCGGCAGCACAGCAATCGTGTGGGCCTTATGATGCTGAAAATGCTCGAACAGTGTCGCTGCACCGCGTGGTTCCGTGATGGCAGGAAAGTTAGGATTCGGTATGAGAATCTTCAACACAATCAGTGTGCCGAGCGTGTAGAGTGGAAGAAATACTTCCGCTATCGTTTTACGCGAGTCCCGGATCTTTAGCTTAAAGTTGCGCACCAACGTAGCGCCGAGCTGTTGGCAGAAGTTACTACTGTTCATCAGTTCCTTGCCCATAGTGCTGCTGGCGATGTATGCTTGGCATACGATTGTGTGAAATGTGTGCCCAATAAGTGTACGCTTGTCAAATACCGATTGCTAACTGTTGCTCGTTGTAATACTGTGATGGTGGTTGCAAGTCGCAGGAAAAGAATGGTACGGCGATGTTCGTATAAGCTAATGATTATGTACGGTAGATCGATTACAGCCGTTTGGAGTTACTATTGCCTTACAAATCTGTTCCTTCCATTTTCCGATGCCGTCGATTATTCACAACTACTTCTGTTCATCCTTTAAACGAAAGTATAAACATACATAAATCGTTATACCTTAAATGATGGTTATATTTGTCGCTTTACTGACTCTTATGGAAATAATTCCCTCTTGCTAAAACGATTATTATTATTGCACAATTTACCAGCAAATTTGCAAAAAAGCTTGAAACAAAGCAGAACATTCGGACAAAACAAAGTTAGCATATACACACACTCAAAAAACACACACATACCCAATGCACGTGCAGTTTGTTTACACTTTACCACGCGGTCGACTTGGTTCGCGCCATTGCCATAAACTTTTCTCCGTACACTTTCATGCCCGCCAAAGCGCAACCGGTATTCGTGCTATAATTTACTCATTTCACTCACACGCGCACAGGTGCGCATAACGCGTGTGATTCTTCCCCTGCTCGTATTTACCTCCTGCCAAATGCTGCTTCACGCAACCCTCTCCTTCAACTATCTTGACATTGCTTTGCCGATGATGGGATGATTGAAAAAATTATCGATTTTTCGCTAAGTGTCAAACACTTCCGGATGTCTCAAACGCGCCCACGGCAAAATCATTTTCTACCATAACTAAGCTCATCGGACAGCGTCCGAAAATGGGCGCCGTATGCAAACTGTGCAAATCTTTCTTGACATTTTTTTGCAAATTGTTAACTTACCACTATCGCTATCCTTCCTGTGTTGCTGTACAGTGAAGAGGCAATCTTTGCGATTGTTTCGTTCGCTGGTATTTAACACCCAAAACGATGGTTTTCACTGTTACAGCTACATTGCACACTGCTACTTTATATTCACTGTCTTTGCCAGCATGCTCATTGATTGTTCGGCACCCGTAATGGCCAATACTGACTTTAGAATTTAATGTATTCGCCCTTTTCACACCAGGGCGCTAGCGGTCAATGGTGCAAAATTTCCGTCGAGGATTTTCCTCCCTTCTTATGAGTTGATAATAGCCCGACCCAATCGCACTCTGTAAACGGTGGATGAAATTGATCAAACGGAACACACTAAATGGCTTTGCCGAACGGCAAACTAGCTAAAAAACACTTTTTTCCCACATCACGGATCGCTCGCGCACAGGACATTTTCACTGTCGATAGCTTTTCTTTGCAGGACACACAGTGACAATGCACCACCGCCACCAACCGTTCCGCGTTTTTCTATTTTCCAACCTCCCCTCTTTTCATACATCGCTGTGTCAAATCGTGTGTTCTCGGCGCTGCTCACTAGCGTTCTCTGCTGGTAAATGTTTCTTAAAGAATTTTAACCGAAAATGAAATTGATTTTGATTTTCTTTTTAAATTTAGCATCTAGCAAATAAAGAGAACTAGAAAGAAAACAAAAACACTTGTCTTATGTACCGTTTGAAGCAATTGATCTAGTAGTGATTATGTTATTTTTGCCCCGTGAAATGCAGTTTTAGCAAATTAATACCTTTATTTCATATATTTCTACGCAGTAATTTACTCACCTAATTTCCTTCAGGTATTGTAGCATTAAATTTAATTTTATAATTGTTTTATTTATTTCTTCTCGAAACTTGTCATCTTTGTAATTTGCTGCTCTGGGAAACGTTGCGCATGCGTTCGAAATAACGAATGGCGAACTGTGTCTTGGATACACGCTATAAAAACAAACCATAAAATTTAAATTTCAAAAATTATTTTAACGACACCAAGGGACATGTTTTGGATCACAAGTTTTCACCTTGATCGGCGTAATGATCAGTTTATTTTTCGATTATACCGACAGTAACACGTAATATTGCACTTCAACCATGTTCATGACGATCAGTGCTCTGTTCTTAACGAAACCCCCAAAAAATAAAACAGTTAAAACTCCTATTAAAAATATACCACATTGCCTAATGTTTACCCCGCATTAGTGAAAGCTCTCTAAACCACACGCGTTTGATCTATGCTTTGCGACACGAATGAACTATATCGACTAAAATAATACCTACGCCGGTGGAAACTTCATACATTGCATTGGATATACGTACGTGTTCATGGGTTTGATTTTAGTGTGTGGGTGTATGTAGAACCGTACGTGTTTTGCCCTGCTTAGTAAAATCCATCTGCTTCGCGAAACCAGAAACCTAATCCAAATTCTAAGACTACTGCAGTTACGTGCTCGTATCATAAATGCTGGAGCAAATGTTTACTCCGTAAAATCATGACTAGGGAACGATTCCATATGACGTAGAATAATTCATATTCGTTGGTACTCTGCCCTTATGCACTATCCTTGTTGGATGGATATTAGATGATCTCTTTAGTGTCACGTTTGGTTTGGTCTTACACAGTATAGTCGTTGTTAGTTTACCTAGTTCTAATTCTTTTTCTTTTCATTAATTAATCGTTGATTAGTCATGGCAAGTGGTTGAAATACTTTCCCTTCATTCACCGCCCGCAGGAATGTTTTCGTAGCTTTTACCTTTCAGCTCTATCAGCGCCGTATGTATCCGGAAATGCAATCGTGATTCCAGCGAGTAGCCACTGTAATTTTTCCTACAAATGAAATATAAATTATTTTTCCAGCCAACGTTCGCCAAATCTTTATGAATCGTTCCCCGTACTTAGCATCCTCGAGAGCTAGTATGGCTTGTTCTTTGTTCCCTTGATCGATGTAGATCAGTGCTAGTTCCACAATTGCATAAGGTACCAGGTAATGATCCTCCTTGATATCTTTGTACATGGCAATAACATCTTCAAGGCACCTGCAACGAAATATCTCACATCAATCATGTTTGCATTGCTTAAATGACCATCAATTTCGTAACGCCACTGTAATTGTCGCCGGAACGAAGATCATACCGAGTAGCTTGCAGAGGGCTGTTCATCTGCCGCAAACAGGCACCTTTTAGCAGCAAGAGTAAAGCTTTGTTATCCGCCGCGTACACACTGAACGCTGGGTTGGATTTGGAGTTTATACGCTCGCCATAGTGTTTGAGATTTTCCTCCACTATCCGAAAGACCCCGTCAGCAAGATGGAAATGTTTGCCCAAAATCTTGAACAGATTCCACACATACATCAGTTCCAGCGCTGGCACGTACAGGAACGATTGCTGAGCGAAGAATCGTTCAGTCTTCTTGCAGGCGAATTTCTCCATCGGCAATGATTTGCCCGCTATCCGCTGCTTGTACTTTGGCACCTCCTTCATCAGGGTAGCAATCGTTCGGACCTCGCTGGAATGTAGTTCTTCCGTCTTCAACATACACATGATGGATGCCTTCTGATATGTGTAAATCGTGCGCGACCACTTACTGTTCTCGACCAGATACGTCGCGAATAGTAACGACTCTCGCCAATCCAGTCGTAAGCTGCAATTATAACCCATTCATTACCAATGGCGGTTCGAAAGAAAACTTTTTAATCGTAGCTTACCAATTCACCCACAGCAACTCCCAGAAGCAAAGATGATGGAACTGGGGCCAAACGTTTTGTGATTTCCACGATTTTTTGTACCATTTGAGTGCATCGTCCAGGTTACCCTTCATAAACTCCAGGCGTCCTTTGAAAAACAGGAACCACACACCGTCCGGGTATTGTTTCAGTTGTTTAACTAGCAGCTCGTCACAAAAGCGCAAATCGCCTTCCTTGTGACTAAGTACGTAGCACACGATCAGATTATACCCTAGTAAAGTCATCACACACAGCACCTGTCGAATGCCTTCGCTTTGTGAACCAGTGATCAAGTCTTGCATGCCGGATTGCTGCGGTATAAGATAAATTGTGATTAATATGATGACTATTATTCGTTTAGTTTCCATTACACACCTTGTTGCCAGAAAAGCCGATAAATTCCAACAGCTTTATGATTCGAGCGGGTAGCAAAGATATCATAAGATTGAACGTGCCCAAACCCATGCGAACGCCACTTTCGAAGTGTAGCTTTGAACTTTCTGATTCCCACTGTCGATGGTTGAGTATGTTATTGCATTCCCTGAATGAAGAATTATTGAACAATTTAATTCCCTTTTCCGTCTTTCGTTAACACCATAAAGGTGGTTAGAACACTTACTTGTACATTGCGAAGCAGTTTCGAATCTTCATTCCGCCCTTAATCAAACTGGTTAACGTTTCATCCTCTATAAAGGTGAGCATCGCCTTCAGCAACAACGCTTCGGCTGAGCACAGTTCGGCATGTGCTTCCAAATCCGTGTACTGATCGTAATTCACCTTCTTGAACGTTTTTCCAATTGTTTCCGTAAGGGTGTTCTTTTTCCGATAACGATTGCAAACGTTTAAACACTGCTTCAGCGCTTCTGATGCGGCTGCTATGTGTTGCTGTTCGAATGTAAGCATCGCTTCCAGATAAGTGAAAACGCTGTGTCCCACCGAATGGTACATGCTGGATGTTGCCCTACAATAAGAATGATAGCGAACGAGCAAAAGGGAATCATATCGGTGTCATTTCATTTACGTTTTGTAGCTAAAAACCAGGTACAAAATGCATATAATTATGTAAGCTCCAACAACGCAGGGTAAAATCGTAAACCCTGTATTATTTTATACTTACAACGGTTTCATAAGGGCTTCAGCTTCATTAAACTTATTGTTAAAGAAGAGATCGACCGCAATCTTTGCTTCAGCTAGCGCTGCTTCTAAATCTAATGCACAAGAAGCGCTGTATAAGAGAAGAAATTATAATAAGGATAAACAATTAATCAAATTAATTTAACACGTCAGTACACAAATTTTAACATTTTTGTTTTTTCCTGCTGTCTTATTTTGAACATAATTTAATTAATTCATATAATTCATTAAGTTTGAAGAGCTAGCACAAAAAAAAAGAAAAATATATATTTTTTAAAATTTTTTCATCCTCTTTTTTAGATTTAGAATTGTTGTTCGACTTTTGGTCGCAATTTTATGCAATGAATAAAAGTACTACACTTGTTTCAACCCATTTATATTAATCTTAGCTTAGTACGTTTTGTTTTTTTAGGAATTCTAAAACATTTAACTATTGTATAAACCAACTAGGAGGCAAACAGAAGCTAATCAACAGTAAATAATATGACAAATTATTTCCTTATAGACGAGCGGCATGTTTTTTTTCCCCATCCTTACATCATGGGCTTTGTAGATTGTGGTTATCAATCGAAAAGGTCGATTGTGTCGTTCATCAACTGGTTTGAGTGCATACAGGCAATTAGTTTGCTCCGCACACACAGTGCAGCAAGATGTTTTTAGATTTATAAACAGACTGATCGTGTACTGATTGCTGCTGTTTGTACTGGTAAGCCTACGAAACGAAGCTTAGTATGCCAATTTTAGTTAGTGCAATGTTAGTTATACTTACGAGGCAGTTTCAGCATCACAAGCATCCTGGAACTGTAAAAATAGAGAGAGAAAAAAAGAGAAAAAGGTTTAGCGAGCTATTCAAAATAGTTATCTGAATTTCAATTGTTTGTTACACTACAAATTTAAAATGATTTCTTATTATTGGTCGATTGTTTTCTTTTCCAATTTTATACAAACAATGGAACATTAAAACACATTCCGCTCGTTCTGAGAATATTATAGACCGATTTGCAACGATCGAGCCATAATGACGAGGTGTGTAAGTCGTTACAACTCTTTTTAAACACACCCAAGCCGAACTGAACTATCATTTTCCGTGCAACTCATGGCGGTTTCAACACGTTTTCGACCCTAGTACTAGAGGCATACACTAGACAATGAAATGACCGGTATGATCGACCTGTCAACAGATTCAGCTAAGGCTAAGCGTAACTTCTCATCCAACAAACGCCATCATCTATCGAGTTGTTCAGCCACACTATCCAGCAAATACATTGCCTTAATTATGGCCCCGATCACAGCGCTAGGGCGCTAAGCAAGTTCAAGTTCAGCAGCTTCCCTAGACCGGTGGGATTTAAATTACCTAGACCGGTCGAAGGTCACAGATTTGCAAGTCCCGGCCTGTTGCACTTTCGCACCTCGCGCATATACAACAATTTCCTCCTTCGAATGCTGGATACAATATATGCATCAACGGTTTATGCAACTAATTGCAAGTAAATTGATGTTTTCAGTTCGCACAGCAAAGGTACATTTTCCTGGTTGAGAGAGTGTGTTTATCTCTCATGAGATAGTCAGAAACTATAACTAAAAAGCAAACAAAATTTTCCAATCATTTTATAGTGGGCGCACAAGATAAACAAAAAGGATTAGCAATAAGTATTGGCGTAATGCTTCAATAAAAAAAGGAAATATGTATATATATGAAAATGTAATATCGTCCACTGATAAACAACATGCTGACGTTAATTGAAAGTGAAGGTTAATTACATAGGCGTTGCGAGGCTAGCCTATCGATAGGCACTGGTGAGGGCACACTGTCATGATGCAAGCAGATTTGCATTCGCTAACACTTTGTACGAGAATCCTTTTGACGAAGGGGAACGATATTGTACGAGAAAGTTGTTTATCTTCCACATGATCGCTCACATTTCATTTTCTATAACATTGACGCTTGTTTAGCAAACATGTGCTACGCATAATTGTGAAATTAGGCGTGAACGAAAAATAGTTGAAATTATCTTAACAGATACGAAATGTAGGTCAATGGAAAAGCACAATATTGCACTACAATATTAATACTTATGTTAAGCTATGCTTTTCTCTATTATACTACATATACAGTAGAACGTCGATTATACAGGCATCGGAGGACCATCAGAATGCCGATTATCACGAGTAACCGAACCCTTTGTAACTTTTAGTCATATTTGATGTTGGACAAGGCATTAGCAACGGAATCGGACGTTTATTTTCATGTTCATCTTTATATTAAGATAAGGTCTTTTTGTTCTCATTGAGGACTATCACTCAACAGGGCTTAATAAGGTCTATGACTCATAATAAGCGAGTTTGGTAAGCTCTTAGTATCATCTGTTTGTCGATCCGATTTTACGATTGTAATTCACAGAATGTTAGCAACGGTTTGGCATGTAAGCATTAGTTATTACGAAGAGATTTTGATTTAAAGATAATGTATACAAAGATTTAAAGATAATGTATCATCATAAAATACTATGACGATGTTTAACACAATTAATGCTCTTTAGCACTTCCGCACGCCTTGTAAAAATCCAGAGAGTATCTCGTTGAGAAGCTCGTGTTCAATCTATCCATATTATTTTGACGCAATTTTCTAATTTTTTTACATTTCTAAACCAAAACATTTATAACATGATAGATAAAACATTTTACTTGAATTTAAATTACACAGAACATCATGATTCATATGCTCGTATCTATCTATATTTATGTAATCAAACAACAATCTGTACCACTAACCGCACGGTTTCGATTATGTTTTTGCTTCAATCATACAAGCAAACTTCCCTTCCTACGTGGAGGGAAAAAGGGCAATTAGGGAAGGGGGAGGAGGGAAGGTGTAGGTTGAATAGATACCCTTTTGCAAATATGCCATCATGTACAAAGCGATGTAAAAGCTACCATTTCTCCTGTCACTCGCTCACTTGGCCATTTCGACCATTAAAGTTAAGGCAAACAAAAGACCAATCGGTGGCAAAAGTGTGAGTTCCGGGTGGTGTAGAAAGTTTCTTCAGTCATACACCGAAGATCAGTGTACTGCTCGTTACAGCGTACACATGCAATATGCGCACATACGTATGCATATGCAAGTGTATGCAATGTTTTGTTGATTAAATGTTGCAATGCACAATGATTACGGGGAATGGACAAAACCGATAAAAGAAAATTCAGTGTAAACTCTTTATTTCAGCGAAGAAAAATAGAAAAATATACCTTTATAAAAAAAAAATTAACTGATCGATCTACCGATCACTTGAGGATTACGTTTTGTTATATTGTATAAGTTTTTAATTCATATTTTTTGTCTTTAAAAAAACGAATTCAATTTAAATTAAATAATTTATATATATATCAAGTTTAATAATCTTAACAAATTAAGTATTCGCGGTAATAGGTAACGCAAATAGTTTTATAAAAAGTAATGCTATTTCATTTTGTTTTTACATTAATCTATATGAAAACCTAAAACATTAGTGTTACTACATTCAAGCGATTACCAAACGATTGGTTCGTCCATCAATGACCACGGCCAGGGAACTGTTAAGGTTTCCAAAACTCGCGCAAAATCACTTTCCTCCACATGTCACGTGAGCTGTAAAGCTCAAAGGGAAGCATCGGCCCAAAAATGTGGCCGTGTAGCCGCCCCATTCTGAACACAATTCATTGTTGACCGGGCAGTATTGGGGCTGGCAAGTGGGCTGTGTCATACTAAATGGGAAGCAGCCATAAACAAGGTATGAACCATGCTGCCTGTTACTACGTGCTCGAAGCCACGATGAACGTGACCGGCAGTGACACCTTGTACGAGCGATGGATATGAATCCGAACATACTTTTTATAATCCCATTTCTACACAGTCTATCGCGCTCATGTTCAGTTCACCAAACGAAAATAGAATGCACAATTGGCTGGTATTTTTCATTAGACATGTACTACAACCGCAAGATTGAAATTTGTATGTACACACAAATAATCGATTGAATTCTACCGGTTGTGACCATTTACATTATTTTGTAGCTTATGTGCGATCGGCGCATAGTCTTAAATAGAATTAACCAAACCAAAAACAATGTTTGCATTTGGACAGATAAACAATACTCTAGTTTAACTTCCGCTTCGGACTTCAAACATGTGACTTTTTTCTTTGGCACACAAACGGCAAAACTTGTCATGATCCTCATCTTCACACTTTAAAAAAAAATAAAAAATGTAACATATAAAAAAAAAATTACCAATACGACGAGTGCAACGTACTTTATGTTTTAATGCGTTAGAAGCACTTAAGCAACTTAAATAAAATGTGACAGTTATAAAAGGGCAGCAGGTTTGTGAATGCAGATTTAAAGTGCGAGAGAGTTTGAGAGTGCATATTTAAAGTGCAATAAACTTTAATATTTTACCTCGTCATCGTCGTCGTAGGTTTGCAGCTGCTGCTGATTGCTAGATGTCGAAGACGTGGCAGCCGTTGCAGTAGCCATGGTAGCCCAAAAAAAAAGAGCCTGCTGATTGTCCTCTTTCAAAACCGATACACTTTTTCGTACTGGACTGCACTTTAGAGATCACTTCCGGTAAAGCTGGCTTCACCGCCAACACTTTAATGTCACAATTAGAATTTTCACCCACAAACAGCACCTTCTCAGTGGCCTCGTGCAGTGCGATTGGGCCTCGTTGGCGCGTTATTCAAACACATAAGCGCTGAAACTAGAACAAGCATTTTTGTTTCGTTCAACACAGCGCGTTTCGCGTTGTTTGCCATTTATGCCACAGTTTCATGTTTTCTGCCACTTCCAGGTGTTTTTGTATGAATTTTACCCTTTTTTTATTATGCTAATAATACGCAGCAATTTCGAAACGCCTTTAACCGTTGCACCACACTGGGAGCTGATGACGTACAGTGTTAAATAAATGCAACATAAGCGAAATGGTGAATGGTTCAAACAAATATTCTGTACAATAGTTATCGTAACAATTATATGGCAACTGTTGACAAACAAACTTTTCGCCCTGACTGTTTGGAAACGATAGCGATTTTCACACCTTGTGCACGACGGCCTGCATTGGAGTCAAGATAAGAAGAAAGGTAATGATTGTTGTAAAGATGTCGAAATGTTGTCACAATTGTGGTTTACGAAATATGCCTTGCTCTGCACATTGCACAACATTGCATACTGGTTTTTTAACGCTACCAGAATCCATCCACCTTAAATATTCTTATCGAAACACCAGATAAGCACAATGAGCCGTATATGATGGTGACGGTGAGACTTACAAAAAAAGTGTGTGATTTTTGTTCTCCTGTTTTGATGTTCCGACTATACATTAAATATAAAACAATGACCACAAACCATTTCTCTGCTCTTAAATAATGCTGAACTAATGCCACACACAATTAATGGTGCAGCAAAATG
Organism: Anopheles rivulorum; assembly: GCA_018908115.1. NCBI lineage: Eukaryota > Metazoa > Arthropoda > Insecta > Diptera > Culicidae > Anopheles > Anopheles rivulorum. The sequence continues at coordinate 163,828 of STHB01000012.1, forward strand.
TTATAACATTTTGCTATTCCGATGTCTTCGAAGCATTTTATCAGGTACGGCTGATAAGAAAGCAGAAGAAAGGAAAAAATAAATTTTACGTCACCCACCAAAGCATGGAAGTGACACGCAATGTTGTGTTTTCAGTGTATGTTTTTATTGCAATTTTACATGCACTGATAAAGTTTGTTGCAAACAGGCAAAATGTGTTGCAAAAAAGCACCCACATACTACTTTGTTTTACATCAATTCCGTACCACATTTCTAGTCTAAAAAAATCCCCTTTGGTGGGAAAAATAATATGTTACATGGATGTTCAAAATCAATAATACATAAATAATGCTTTGGTGCTATTCAGGAAGAATTACGTCTTGAAAGAACTATGGAAATCGTTACAAAAAAACATATTCTGCGATTTTACACACACGCATACAACGCACAATTTCCACAAATTAGCAAGCAACTAAAACTTCTAATTGTCATGAATCACTCTATCAACATTTATTAATAATGTTCTTGCCATTGGAGGTCTATAGGATGGCCTTGCACTACACGCATGCTTTTTGAACCAAATTTTGCTGCCGTATTCGTTTGTTAAAAAAAAAGGAAAACAACAGACTTTTCACTACAATTGCATACCCGTGCCTGCCCAATAATATGCAAGTTAGTATTTGCCGTATTTGTGTGTTGAAAATAATCCGATCAACCTTGGTTCATTAGGGGATTTGTGCTTAGGTAAATATTTAAATAACACGCACGTACATAAGCGCACCCGAATATTTAGTAACCCTCCGGTGCGGTTTGTGTTTCACTTTTTCGTTCGCTTTATTTTGGTTTTTGTCTGGATCAGTTCCATTTGCACTGCATTGCATGTATTTCTATTACACCAGTTGTTAATTTTCGTTCTTTCCACACCAAACACTACTGTTTGTTAAACATCTTATAATGCCGAAATACTGAAAAGAGGAAAACCACACACACACACAAACACAAACACTCAGGGAGATGATTCCGCTCGCGACGTCCGTCTGGTTTCACTTGCGTTATTTTTATGATTTCCTTTCGTGTTGTGCTAGTCGAAGAAAGGTACCCTATTCACAACAGCTCGCGGCTACACGCAGCAAAAATACTGCACTGAAACGAAACATTTGACAAAAGGGAAGGCGCGTGCGTCAATAATGAAAATATTATGGTTCTGCTACACAAAGCGCAAATTATGCCGTGTACATGTGCATTGATACACCACGCAAAGCTTATGCATTTGAGATTGAAGGCTGGAAATAATGTAGCAAGCCATGTATGCAACATGTTTGCATTTACTTGTTTATTCTAAATTTAAACGATTTTCATATAAAAACTGTAATTTATACGCATCAGCGTATACACATTTGCGGTTGGATTTCGATAGGAGCGTTTGTTGTTCCGCGGTTCATGAAATGCGCGATTTTAACGTAACATCGTGGAAACACTGCTTAAGTGTTCGACACTGATGCATTATGAGTGTATATGTGTGTGTGTTTTTTTTTTTAGTTTTGAATATATGTGCCAAGGTTATTTTAAAGAACAGGTTACCTCATAGATGGTTTTTGTTGGTTTTGTAATTTTGACAGTTTGGTCTAAAAGTTGTTTATAAAAAATGTAGTTCTATCTGAGCAGCGGTGCATTCTTAAATATTTCATAGTTTTATGACTAGGCCCTAAGGAGAGCGTTGCCCAGTTAGGCCCTCTGCAAGGGCGCCAGCCGTCGGAGCACGAAAATAAGTTAGTTTAAGATAGTTTAAGTATCACTGCTTTCAAATGCACACNCCTTTCGTGTTGTGCTAGTCGAAGAAAGGTACCCTATTCACAACAGCTCGCGGCTACACGCAGCAAAAATACTGCACTGAAACGAAACATTTGACAAAAGGGAAGGCGCGTGCGTCAATAATGAAAATATTATGGTTCTGCTACACAAAGCGCAAATTATGCCGTGTACATGTGCATTGATACACCACGCAAAGCTTATGCATTTGAGATTGAAGGCTGGAAATAATGTAGCAAGCCATGTATGCAACATGTTTGCATTTACTTGTTTATTCTAAATTTAAACGATTTTCATATAAAAACTGTAATTTATACGCATCAGCGTATACACATTTGCGGTTGGATTTCGATAGGAGCGTTTGTTGTTCCGCGGTTCATGAAATGCGCGATTTTAACGTAACATCGTGGAAACACTGCTTAAGTGTTCGACACTGATGCATTATGAGTGTATATGTGTGTGTGTTTTTTTTAGTTTTGAATATATGTGCTATGGTAAAAAATATGAAAATATCCAATACGAACCGGAAACGATTTATTCTCCTATATCAGATAAATTGTATGATATTTTAATTCAATCATCGATTGGTAATGCGAATTGTTATGTATTTGCTGAATCAAAAATATAATTTTGTTGCATAAAATATCAAAACATTCTAACGTTTTTGGCGACAAATTGCATCAATTGTAGGTCTCAGATTTCACATTATTTTTTTATTTCCATATCCGGACATCTTCATGTTCATATTATTAAATTATACTTAACCGTTAGGTATCCCATGTTTTATATTTTATTGAACACTCACAGTTCTTAGGTTTTCCAACGTCAACTGATGAAAATAGTACAAGGTACACAGGCGCACTTCAAAACATTTTTTCTCTACTGTAACTATAAATCGTAAGACATTACGTGCCGGCATTGATGTACGGTTGTATGTCATCGATGTCGACCAACCGTCCAGCATCTATTTCCTCGCCACACATTGCACACTGGTTGTTGGTTGTTTCCAAAATTCTGAAATAAATATGACCGTACATTAGTCAGTGACATGATTGATGATCTTAACGGTTACAGAAAGCAATATTTACTTGATAAATTCCACTTTCATTGCAGGGAAATCACACTCGGGACATGCAGCTACGTCGTCGCGAACAATATGTTGTCCCTATAAGAATAGATCGTACACAATTAACCGAATGAACCATCCGCTTGCTACACGTGTACATTACCGTAGCAATGCATACTGGTAACGTCGTTTTACACTGTCCACAAACGATATGCATGTTGGGGAGCGGCGTTTCACAAACTGGACACGGATTCGATTCTTGTTCACCTTCATCTTCCAGTTGTCCGCGTGGAGCTTTTCTAACGATGGATTCGATTTTCTTTATGTATTTACCGTCAATTTGGCTCCGGTGCTCGGACCGCATCAGCATTACCGCGTATTCGAAAGCCGATTTTCGAAGACCCGTTCGTTGGCATTCGATGACGGTGGAGGTTAGTATAGGAACAACATCTAGAATGATACACAATACCTGAATCAAAACTATGCCTGCAATTTTTCATCTCCTGATTGTACGCACGTGATGGAAATTGAGAAATGTTTTTCGCTACTTGAAGCAGCAACTTTGCTGCCAGTAAATGATTTCCTCGTTTCACATGGATTCGAACAAGCGTGTAACGGTGCAGCAAAGCCAGTGTTATTTTCATATCTGTCGCAATGGCTAGATGATTACGTTTCAGTTCTTGGTACATGGAGAAGAGTAAATCGTGCGCGCTACGATNTGAATCAAAACTATGCCTGCAATTTTTCATCTCCTGATTGTACGCACGTGATGGAAATTGAGAAATGTTTTTCGCTACTTGAAGCAGCAACTTTGCTGCCAGTAAATGATTTCCTCGTTTCACATGGATTCGAACAAGCGTGTAACGGTGCAGCAAAGCCAGTGTTATTTTCATATCTGTCGCAATGGCTAGATGATTACGTTTCAGTTCTTGGTACATGGAGAAGAGTAAATCGTGCGCGCTACGATAGTTGCCGGCAATCTGTTCTTGGTTGGCAATGATCATGGCAGCTTTTGCTGCCTCTTTGAATTGGCGCTTGGCCATATACAGGCGGAATAGCAGCTTTGGATCTTTCGGTATACCGTCCGACTCGCCCAAAAGATACTCGATTAGTACATTGGACAACTTCTCATCTCCAGCCGATGCAACGCAATCGATAGCTAGAGACAGTGCCGTGTTTTCCTCATTTCCTACGGACGCCGCCTTTAGCAACAGTTTAAGAGCTTTGGAATATTCTTTGCCCAGAAAATAGTACTTGCCGGCTAGCAACGTGTACTTCTCGCTATCAAAATATCCTCCCAATTCAAGAAAATCACCCGACTTCGCTGACGCACTTTGCTCCAAGACCTCGCCGTAGTATACTATTTTGTTCTGCTTCTGAGCTATCGCGAATGCTTCTGTTATGCACCCACACAGTATCAGGAACTGTATCGCTGATTCATAATCACCATGCTGCTCAAAATATTTCGATAACAGCTTTGATCCCTCCATGGATCGCGTTTCCAGAAGGATCTCCGAGGCGGAATGTGGATCATCAAGGTACTGTAGATATATTCGGACGACACCGTCTAGATCTCCGGCTAGCTGGTAACTATTGATAGCATCGGCGTACTGTCCCTCGGCTTCTCTGGCCCTGCCGTAAGCGGCGTGCAACTTAAGGCTTACGACGTTCGGCAGGATGGTATCTGCTTTTTTCCACTGCTTCAGATTGATGAATATTTCCGCTGCTTTGTCCCAGCTTTCTCCCTTTTCGAGCATTGCAGCGGCTTCAGCCAAATGTCCCGCAGTCAACATCGCTTCGCCACATTCGTTGTACAGCTGCTTGTCGTTGAGCTCCAGCGCTAACTGCAGCCCCCGACGTACATCGCCACACTTTATGCTTGTCCGAGCGATGCCTGCCTTGCAAAGTTTCACATGTTGCTCCTGTTGCTGTTGTTTGGATTCCGGCTCTGTGTGCTTCAGACCTCTTTCAAAGTTCATCAATGCTTCGGCGTGGTTTCCACTACAAATGTTCACATTAATGTAAATCGTGATATCTAGCAGAAATGTTTGAAAATGATATTTCTTACGTAAATTCCAACTGTGCGCCATACTCGCGCGCTAGAAAAGGTAATTGTTCCGGTGCTAGCGTACTTGCCAACGCCATCGCTTGCTCCCATTGCAGTAGATCTCGGCAAAGCTCGAGCGCTTCGGATGGGTTGCCGCTTTTAGCAAATAGTGCTTTAGCTTCTTCTATTTCGTTCCCCAACACAGCACAGAATCCGGCGAGCGTATTTAGGTCCTCAATTTGACTGACTTCTTCTAGCGCATACACCATTGCAACGTCACCAATGTTACGAAAAACTTTTGTTGCTGTAAAGATATGCAACGAATTGTTGTGTATTTTGTAAAATATGAAGTTATTCACATAGCATCCAATGGACTGATATCTTAACTCTTACCGAAAGCAACATTCAAATCGGCAATAGCTGCCATTCCCAGTTCCCTCCATTCGTCGATATCGTTCATCAACTTGCATAGTTCCCAAGCATCCCCGTACTTGCGCATTAGCTTCGTAGTACGCAATTGTTCTTTTACATCGCGACCAGGTTTATTGGCATGTGTGTCCAGCACAATCGATGTTAGTTTGCCTCCGCTACCATGCAGGCATAGATCTCCATCGTACAGCATCAGGGGCGTCTGTTCACTAATCAAGCTTGTCGTACCGACTTTTTCTACCATTTTACCCTTAACAGACACTCGTACGAATGCGTATGTGGTACATGTATTTCGATCATTTGCCACAAAAATATGTGACTGCGAAAAGTCCCACAGCACGCCGGTAGAATGTTTAGGGAAATCTGGTATTCGTAACGCTTCGTCACATGCTGCGATGAATAGATAGCCCTGACTGTGGTCATCTATAAATATTAATCGTGTACCGTCAACATCCGGATATATAGCTCGTATCCCGGCTTGATGACGAAACTGCAATACAGTGGACCAGTTTTCTAGCGAAAAATAAACTATGTTACCAAGCTGGAATTACAAGATGAAAATAATCAGTATGAACCATTAATAATATATTAACTACTACTGCATTGGTCAATACAACGGTGAATATATCTTACATCTGTTGCAAAGCATAGAAAATCATTCGTCAGCCCAAGACACGTTATAACTGACTCTGCCAAACCTCGTATCTCATCGGGAAATATTTTCGGTTCACGATTCTGTGTCGCTTCGTTCGAAGATTCAATCTGTAATGAATCATGTTTAAAATCCGTTACTTTTCTAACACATTACGAAACCTAGTATCCATTCTTACCGTGTGTAGCATTATTTGTCCACCACAAAGTACAGCACAATATTCGGAACTAAGGGCCACCTGTTTGATTTCCGACATGTATTCACGATCACCAAGCAACAGCGGAGTATCGCTCAAAGAGCGACCAAGATCGTAGAACCAAACGTGATTGTTCATACCACATGCCATGTGGTACGGGCCGATCGTCAAAAACGATGGCTCAATTTCAAGCGTAATAAGTACTGGTGTCGATTTTTGTCGATCCGGTGCATAATGGTAAATCGCAATCTCGGCCAAACTCGATAACAGTGCTATTCTTGGCGGAGCAACTGCGTAAAGCGAATGAAGCTTCGTTACAAACACACAAATTGCACCCTGAGACGTCGTTACACCAAGCAACTGTCCGTCGGTGCTCCATTCAACGTGCTTTAGCGCTGCCTGATCAGGTAAACTGAGGATCTTTACGGTTTCTTGCAGGTTAGTCATAGAATGAACTTTGACACTGTAATGATAAATTTGTTGTAATTCAAAGAGTAGAATGCTAGCGAATGAAATGAAATTTGAACGTTTCCTTACTTGTTATCACCACAGGAAGCAATTAGCTCCAGCTCCTTACAGACGGCAATACTGTTGAGCGAATCGCGATGATTTTTCACCTGCCATAGCTCTTGTCCTACTTCGCGCGGGTGCGTGGAAATAGCTACGACATGGCCGAGACTGAAGCCCAACAGAATATACCCATCGGCAAACCATTTGTGTTGCAGTAGCGATCCGTACCGTTGCTGAAACCCTAGCTCCGTTGGAGAGTCTGGTTCGGGAAGATGGTAGAGAAAGAGCGTACGTTTGCCCAGGATCATACTGATCGTATTTTCTCCCGGCACACGTTCGTCTGTCTTCATTTCGGCAAAATACATATCACTCGGACAATCGCGCAGCTGAATCGAACGCAACGTGTCGCCCTCCTCGTTGCTCAGAGTGAGATACTTGTCTTCACTGCCGAGCGCAAGGATATTTTCCGTCGACCACGCACCACAGGTGATGCGTTTCGTGTGCTTGCCGAGAATTGGTATTCGTTTTGTGGAGATGTGATTGTAGATCGACAAATTGCCGCGTGACGTTCCTACTGCGAGTATGGCTATTTTCTTCGACCAAATGATACAACTCGGCAGGTCACGAAGCCCTATGTCGACGGTTTGCTTTTTCTGTGAGTTTGAATCCCAGATGATGAGCTGATGCGAAGAGGCCGTTATCATCGCGAGAACGTCTCCGTCGCGATCCCACGCAAACCCGGCGCAGAGTCTGCACGGTAAAAGACAGATGCCGATCAATAAGGCCAATTGTTTCAATCTTGTAAAACCATTGACATAACTTACCCTTGCAGTACAATCCGTTCTTGCAGTTGCCCTTGGCGGTTGAAAATAGCCACCGTGCCATCACTCCCGGTGCTAGCCAACAGTTGTGCAGAAGCACCTGTTTGCCATAAGAAGTACACATCGCCTTGACCGTGCGGTTCTTCATGACGGTAAAGAACCTGTAGGAAAACGAAACAAAACACCCGAGAATTGATAATTGTGGAAATGACCGGAAATGCCGATGATCAATTACCTTCTCGTTGCTCATTCTGTGCACACGCTTTACGGTCTTTCACAATAAAATTCTACACACCAAACCTTTTAGTTTTGTTATATTGATATTATCAAATTCATTTTTCAAATATTTTTAGTCATGCCTTTTAGCGATTACACAAAGAATAGTTGCGTATCACATTGAAAATTTTCTGTTTATCACAAACCATGAACCATGGTTGCTATGGCAGCGCTTCAGTCAAATGAATGATAGCTGATCGTACTGGTACAGTAGCGATAAAACACATTGTAACTACTCAATCACATGAATCTATCATTTATATTCTATTTAACACTTGTTTGCATCACTACACTTCACTTAAATATCTTCAAATTGGTTATTGAATGAACGCTTTGTTTGAACGCCACCAAACAGGTGCAAACCGAACACAAACAATAAGGTAACAGGTTCAATCGTTTTGATAAAGTGACAGGTGCAAATCTGACATTTCTAGATGCACAAATTTTAAACGAACAGGTCCGGCATACCGTTCGGCTCCTGCATGTAATCACATTGCTGAATGCATGCTGCAACGAAAACTTGCTAATTATTGGCAAACTGTTGTTTGCCAGAAAGTAGTTCCTGAGTTCATTTGATTTGTTGTTATCGGTCCAGCGACGGTTACAGACTGTGTCCTTCAATTTATTAAAAATATGTTCACCTTCAGAAGAATCGTATAATAACAATTTTATTTTAAATAAAAGAAACAATAACTCGCACTCGCAGTCTAGAATATTTGCACCTTGAATCATTCGATAAATCATTTGACGTGATTAGTTATACAAATATTCAAAGTAAACCCAATATATGTATATTGCATTAAGCATAAATGCTCCATTTATTTCGAATATCTGCGCTGGTGCAAAAAGCGGTAGGATTCTGTTGCTTCCTACATTTTAGCTGTTTATATAATGTCAAATAATGTGTATAGTTGGCAGTTGTTATCGTACCTTATATACGGCCTGTTGCTATTGTTTCTGTTCGGTGCACTCTTCCGCTTTATCGATCGTATCTTCCTCCGCTTCCTGGGCAACTGCTGCTTCTGATTCTGTTTCACGACATTCACTAGCATTGTCGACGGATTCATTGTTTTCAGTTAAAGAATCTCCTTGTTCTGGCACCGGTTCCTCCTCACCGATGATAATTTCTTCAGGATCCGGAGCACGTGGAAGAAAATCTTCTTCCGGATAAATTTCATGAAAAATTGATTTCGCTTGCAGAATACTTTGATCGTAGTCTAGCTCGTGGTAGGGACCGCACACTAAGCGAACACCCGCCGGCATGGAAACGTGTGCATTTTCAGCGCATACAAGGCAACTGGGAATGTTAAAGTATGCTTCATACAGTATGGTTGAAGTAGTATTTTCATGTTGCACCTTTTCTTCCTGCTCTTCCTTTCCTTCTGCTGTTTCTGGCGGTCCCGAGTACTCGTTGCTGAGAATTTGTGCAATATACGGCTTCAAATCTTCGTTCGGATTTGAAGTTACAGCTGCCGTAGTCACATGAATAAGATCTACAAATAGTTACTTGAATAAAGTTAGCAAAAATGCAACCGTAACTTCAGATTATGATTTATCATACTCACAAATTTCTTTGGGACATGTTCCACTGGAATGGGACATCTGCAATACAGTAGCACCATCCGGACGGTCGCTCACAGCCGGAAGCTTCATAATCGCCACTCCACCACCTCCAGGATTCTGTGATGTGCCACCAAAAGGCACATTTGTTAGTATCACGGCCCGTGCCAAATTCCCACACGGCTTTAGTTTACCACATTCCGTAGCAGTGCTCTTGTTGAATATCGTACGCGATAAGTAGCCTTGCCCCACGACCAAATTTTTCGACGTGATGTTCTGTTTTCCACATTTCACTGATTCGTATTTCAGCCCTTCATTGCTCGTTTCTAGTTGAATGCCTTCTACTGCTTTGTTGAGACAGTAGATTCCTCCAAAAACGGCACACAGTCGGCAGAAACATTGGGGTATCTCTCCACAGCCGTACACGGGAAATAGAAACGGGCTGTTTCCGTAGTGGCCGAGACTCATGAGGAATTTTTTAACAGCAGCCATCCCTTCTTGGCATGGTGTGCGCTCATTTCCCATTGCTATTGCGCATAACACGTAGTGAACGAGGTTCGGTGTTAATTTGTGCGTCTGCAAATGCTCCAAAAACGTTTTACCGTTCAGGTCCTCCTTCGCTTCGGAATCTTCTTCGTACGAAGCACAACTCTGCAGGAACTTCATCAGCAACCGCTTCTCGATAACGTTTACATCTTTGCTGGTAAAGACATCTGATCTGGAACACGGCACCGTCATTACACGTCCATCCCACACGGTGGCCACTCTATCTAATGCTCGGAATTCGGCGTATCGACAAATGTTGGAAGAGATCAAAAGATCCACCATTGCCCCTCGCGCATAGAGCAGCTTTGGAGCAAGATCAATGTTAAATCGACGAAACTCCCGTTCGATTTTTTCACGGTTCCAGCCGTCCACATCACCCTTTTCGGCAAAGTTGTACCAACTTTCTTGCCCATTTTGAACGGCCGTAGGTAGCGAATTCAAGCGAAGAAAATTATTATTGATCGCTTCTACTGGGGCGCCATCGGTGAGACTAGCAGACTGAAGATACTTGCGAAAACTTTCCAAATTGAACGATGCCCAATAGCCACCGTAATAATCATTCGTGTCCAAATGAAGAACCGTTTTTCCAACACGACTCGCAGCCGCTGCTATGATAGATTCCGTCAAACCTATATTAAAAAGGGACGCAATTAAACAAGATACATACTGATCATTGATAACAAAACGCGCCGAGAAAGTTAAAAGCTATGACTCACCCGTTCCAATGACTATTAAATCAAATTCTGTTGGCAAATCGTCCTCCATGACTTTTTCTACTTAGCGTGAACTAAATGAGACTTATCACACGTTCAATCTTTTTCGAGTAATCACCAGGATAATGGAATGCAAATTTGTTTTTTGCACGACTTTTCGTCACAACAAAAGGACAATAGAAATGAAAATACATACTCAATGTCAACAATTTGACGAGACTGTCATATTGGACGGACCAAGAAGGATTTTTGGTTTTCGTGCTGCCTCTGAGCAGTGTTGCCAGTTTTCTCCGAACTTAACGAATGTTGGTGATACTTCACGAAAAAAAAGATTTGCAGTGCTTAGAATTTGAAATTGGTGGAGTTAACAATTCTTACTTTTCATTTCATTCTAATACTCCAAATAGTTATATAGGTAAATGAGTTCGTTCAACCTATTTTTATTGTATTGAAACCTGTATGTAACCCTCGAGATCTTCAAACTCTAACAAATTAAAAAATATACAGCTTAACTTTTGAAAACACTATACGGTAATGATATTAACTTTTATTGCCATGCGAGAAGAATAACGCTCATTCCATAAATTAACCCCTCTTAGCAATTGATTATGCAGGGATATACAATAATAAAATCAAAATTTGTGGTGCGTATTATAAATTGGGCTGTGTTCAATCGCATATTGAACTGATTACATCAACTTCAGCGTATCGATGGCGGAAGACAATCGCTCAATTTCCACCTTCGATTGGTCCAACTTTTCAGCATTTGCTTTTCGAACATCTTCGGGCACTTTGCTGGCGTAGTTCGGGACGGCTATTGCTTGCTGTAGCTTTGCGATGGTTTGCAACAAAGTTTCCTGTTTTTTAGTCATTTTCTCAATTTCTTTGTCCACCTCGATCAAACCCTTCAACATGAGGTGCACCACACACTGTCCGGAAATGGTTAGGATCGCACATCCTGCCGGTGGCACTGTGCCAAAGTGAACCTGGGAAAATGCCATCGTTTCCAGCTCGAGGGTGAAGCGTTCTAGCGCACTGCGCACGCCTTCGTCACTGCATATGAAATACGCCTCGGTTTTGGTCTTGTTCGGGATATTGTAGTCGCTACGGGCCGAACGAATATCTCGGGCCGTTTTTTGGACGAATTCGAATCCCTTCTCGATTGATTCATCCTTCCAAGGGCAGGTAGACTGCTCGGGATAGGATGCAACACAAATACTCGCCACCGTTGCAATGTCTCCTCTTGGCAGCCGTTGATACAGTTCTTCAGTAATAAACGGCATGAACGGTGATAGTAATTTTAGACCCAAATTGAGACACGTGTATAGCGTTCGGCGTGCGGCTGCTTTAGCAGGCTCATCGTTCATCTGAAAGACGGATTTCAAACACTCCAGATACACATCGCATAGATCGTATAGCCAGAAATTGTAGCATGCATTCGTTGCCTGTGCAAATTCGTATTTTTCGAAACCGCGGTTCGAAATCTCAATACACCCAGCAAGCCTTGAAAGTATCCATCGATCGATGTTGCTCTCCGAACCATCCTGTAATTAAAAAAAAAGGTAAATAAAGTGCACATACGCTACAACGGTTGGAGAAAGAAGTACATACCAGTGCGGTGATGACGTCATACTTTTCAGTACCTGGGAAATACATCAAAGCAAACTTTGTGGCATTCCACAGCTTGTTGCAGAAGAAACGATAGCCTTGAACGCGCTGAATGTCCAGATTGATATCTCTTGCTTGTGTCATATACGCGCAAAGTGCAAAACGCAGAGCATCAGTGCCACATTCGGGAATGCCATTCGGGTAATCTTGTTTCTGTCCTGCTTTCGCTTTTTCTATTTCCCTCGGATCCAGGTTGGAGTCGTACAGCTGTTTGTGTAATCCTTCGAGCGATATACCTGTTATCACGTCCATGGGATCGATCACGTTACCCAGCGATTTGGACATCTTGCGACCGTGCGCATCCCTTACCATCGGGTGCAAGAATACCTCCTTGAAGGGTAGTTTTCCTAGCAGCGTTTGGCCGAAAAACACCATACGGGCGACCCAAAAGAAGAGAATATCATGTCCCGTCTCCAACAGTGTGGTAGGATAGAACAGCTTAAGATCGTCCGTATTATCAGGCCAGCCAAACACGGAAAATGGGAACAAACCGGAACTGAACCACGTATCAAGCACGTCTTCATCTTGCTTCATACTGATGAGCGACTTGTCCACTTTCAGCGCGGTCGCCGCCTTGGCAAGTGCTTCCGCTTCTGTGCGCCCAACGTACCACAGATTTTCGTCGTTTAAACTTTTCGGTGCTTTGGCTGGATCCTTGAACACTACCTGATATGCCGGAATTCGATGGCCCCACCAAAGTTGACGCGATACACACCAGTCACGTATTTCATCCATCCAGTGGTACCAGGTTTTCTTGTGCACGTCCGGTGTGATCGTGAGCTCCCCTGTACGCACGGCATCCGTTGCCTTAGCGGCCATCTCGTTGCACTTGACGTACCATTGCGGTTTGATTAAAGGTTCTACAATGTCCTTCGAGCGTGAACAAACAGGCACCACCATTGGATTGTCCTTCGTGTCCCGGTAGAGTCCTTTCTCTTGCAATGCAGTCAGAATTGCCTTACGCGCATCAAATCGTTTCATGCCAGTGAAGGTTCCGTAATCGCCCACAATGATACCATCGTCGGAGAAAATTGTAATAAACGGAAGATTGTGCCGCTTGCCAACGTCGTAATCGTTTGGATCGTGCGCGGGTGTTATTTTCACAGCGCCCGTTCCAAATTCCATTTCCACAAATTCGTCACACACGATGGGTAGCTTACGATCGCAGAATGGATGCTGGACGAACTTTCCGTGCAAATGCTGGTACCGTGCATCCTTTGGATGCACTGCTACGGCTGAATCGCCGAGCATTGTTTCAACACGCGTAGTTGCTACCACAATCTCATCACTATCGCTGCTAATGACTTTGTAGGCAAACGACACAAGCACTCCAAATTCGACCTTTTCGGTATATCCTGGAATAGATAGCTGCGTGCGTCCCGTCACTTCCACCTTGTCCACTTCGATGTCGGATATGGCAGAGCGTAACGTGCAGGACCAGTTCACCAAACGGCTGCTTCGGTAAATCATACCCATCTCATGCATTCGCACAAAAGCTTCCGTGACGGCTTTGCATAGTTTCGGGTCCATTGTAAAGCACGCTCTGTCCCAGTCGAATGAAGAACCCAGTTTTTTTAACTGATGATAGATGCGATCGCCCTTTTCATTACGCCACTGCCATATCTTGTCGATGAACTTTTCACGCCCCAAATCATGACGCGTTTGTTGGTGTTCTCTCCACAGTTTTTTCTCAACAACGACTTGAGTTGCTATTCCGGCGTGATCGCACCCCGGCACCCACAACGCCGTACGCCCCTTCATCCGATGCCAACGAGTAATAGCGTCCTCAATAGCATTCGTCAATGCGTGCCCAAGATGCAATGAGCCAGTTACGTTTGGAGGTGGTATTACCATCACAAACTGTCCCTTGGGGTTGTTTAGCTTACGCTGCATGGAACAATATATCGAATAAATGACATTGTTACCAATACCATAACCTACTCGATACGTACCCCATATTCAGGCTTGAAAAAACCTTCCTTCTCCCACCAGCTATACCATGCTGCTTCGACATATTGCGGGCTATAGGAATCAGGAAATGGACCGGATAAATCTTTCTTTTCTCCCTCCTTTGTAGTACCAGTATAGATTGCTGCTTCTTTACTTTCCTTTACTTTTTTCTGTAAATAGTTAATATATAGAAGTTGTAAGTCGCGTTTCTTACTTAGCTGTTGTATTTAGTCCAAAGTGGAAATTTTGCAAACGTTATGCCCCAAATAAATACACATGATTGATCGTTGCCTTTCACTTTTAATATACTGCTCAAATGTTAATACCCTTTCCAATTGCCAGCTTGTATCGTGCGTACTTTTAATATTGACAGACAGGGGAAATGTGATACAATATTCGGAAAACATAACACACCTCAGTTTTAGNCTTTACTTTTTTCTGTAAATAGTTAATATATAGAAGTTGTAAGTCGCGTTTCTTACTTAGCTGTTGTATTTAGTCCAAAGTGGAAATTTTGCAAACGTTATGCCCCAAATAAATACACATGATTGATCGTTGCCTTTCACTTTTAATATACTGCTCAAATGTTAATACCCTTTCCAATTGCCAGCTTGTATCGTGCGTACTTTTAATATTGACAGACAGGGGAAATGTGATGCAATATTCGGAAAACATAACACACCTCAGTTTTAGGCTTGGCAGCTGCTTGCTGCTCTTGCTGTTGCTTTTTGTTCAACTTCTCTTGCAGTTTTGCCAACTTGGCCGCTTTTTCTGCTTCTTTTTTTAACTGTTTCTCGGTTTTCACCGGTGCTGCGGTAGCACCGTTATCTTGAGCACCATCCGGATTCGTCATGCTAATGCTAGAAAGCGATTTTTTTATGTTTTCCACTTGATTAAAAAATCACAAACAACTAGGATGTATTGTAACGCCCTTTACCGCAAAATGTGTAGCAAAACGCGCTTTTTGATTCACTGTGAAATTGCCTTCCAAGTTGATCGTGCCGAAAAACAAATGACGTTGAATGGTAAGGCAACCACGCGACGGAAAAATGACACTGGTCAACCCTAAATAACATCCCATGTAACATTTTCCCCAACAAACAATGACAGGTTGTTCACGGTATACGCTATTGACCGTTGCATCAGTAAGAAAATAGACACCTTTATCTTGACCACTGGGTATTATATATGTACAGTGGAGTGCCGAATATCCGGGCATCTCGGGACTCAATGATGGCCGTATAATCGAACAACACGGATAAAAGGTTCACTCAGTTTGGTTGACAGAGATGTTGATTCATTATTGTTAACTGTAATG
This sequence comes from Anopheles rivulorum, assembly GCA_018908115.1. Classification (NCBI taxonomy): domain Eukaryota; kingdom Metazoa; phylum Arthropoda; class Insecta; order Diptera; family Culicidae; genus Anopheles; species Anopheles rivulorum. The sequence goes on from STHB01000012.1 coordinate 179,368, forward strand.
CACTTCAATGTTCGTATTGCCTTTAAAGCGTTCTATAAGGATCGTGCAACTGTTGGTTTAATATTTAAAAATAAAAATGTCGTTCGATTTATGTACGTCCTGTTCATTAATAAGTACAAACTGGTATAAACGCACAACAGAACCCATAAATTCAAACCAAACTGGATATATCAGGAGGTGTATTCATCTTAAACAATTTTTCCGCGGAGTCTTTAATATAAAAAAACAGCTACAACTGTCAAAATCAACGATAGCTGCTAGTATGTGTGCATGTAACCAGGCAGCTCAGGTCTACATGTCAGATGCGAGAGTTTTTTTAATTACGCGCATTTTATGCTGCAAATATCACCTTTGTCTAGTCTTGCTTTAGATCACTTTCCAGATGATTATTTAGTCTCTGCAGAAGAAAAATCCAGCACCATCACTGTGTGTGAGGCCTATTTTTGTAAACAATTATTCACCTCTCGTGTCAAACTAAATTTCCAAATGGCCCGCTGCCAAATTCAAAGAAGATACCTCCTTATACATCCACTTTGATTCAAACTAAATTTGTCAGGATACGATATGAAGCTTTCATTTCTTCTAGCACGGATAATGGAATAGCTGGGTAAAAGGTACCCAAACGAACGGCGCTCCACTGTATTTTGAATGGATTTGCATTTTTTTTTATATAAAAAATCATTTAGGACATTTAAGTTGAATATTAAAATTTTAAACAGCAATGCGAACAATATAATACGAAAATTACAAATACGAACCATTTTCAATTATATGATATCTCATGAGTAAGGACTTTCGAAAATGTGGTTATGTGAATATTTAATGTTTCCACTCAATGCGAAAATGTTTTTTGTGGTCCAATAATTGAAATACCGTACGCCGATTATCCGTGGATATTGGAACTCACAGAATAAGCAAATAACACGGATAATAAGTACATTTTTTTTATTTATGTTAGGACGGAACAGGCCGTATTACACTAATTTTACCACGTAACAGGCTAGTCAGACCATGCTACGGGGGGACGGTCCGAATGGGATTTGAACCCGGTCCGGTCGTGTTAGGGACCTAGCGCCGTTCCCAAATACACCACCGGGCCGCCCCATAATAAGTACATAAATTATTATTGATAAATAATTTAATGATGTATCCATTTCATTTGGTTTATGTGCCCGTTTTAATTGTAATTTAAATTGAGATTTAAATTTGCGTAACACGAGTAACAATTCACAACTGTTTAATTCAACAAACTCCTGGTTTCCTGGTTTTTCAGAATTTCGTGAATTAATTTTATTATGGGACTATGTACTGTGGGAGACAATCAAAATAACAACAAAATTAGTTTTTGCTATGTGCTTTGTTCTTTCTGTTGTGTTTTTTCGATCGTTAGGTTCTATTCTCTCGCTCTTATCTGTCTCTGTTCTTTTATGCAATCCTATTCTCTTCTCCGTCTAGTGTTGTTGTTCGGTTCGGTTCCCAAATCTATCGTGTTGTTTCATATCTTCAATCCATTATCTTATGAAAAAATCTTAGAAAGAGGGATGCCATTATGAGCGTAGAACTTTTGCCGGTTGCGAGGAGAGCAGTTCAGTATCTCATAGCCTCACGGTTATTTGACCGATCTGCCCTCGCGGCTTTAGCTATCCAATACATAGTGAGCATGTTTGTGTGATTTATTGTATAGCGAATGAAAACAAAAATCAATTAGGGAACGACTATAGTATCCAGTACAAATCCATCAGCAGCAGCAAACAAACACTAACACTCCATTGACGCTGAAACCTATTCCTTCCACAGTTATTAAAGGGAGTAGCAAATAGTTAGAAAATATTGGTTGATATTGTGCTCCTCGATGGTGCCGGTTTGCTAGTGAAAGCACCCGATATGCTATTGCATCATTCTTCCATTCTGTCTTTGTAGGCAAAATGGTCATGCTTGCTCAGCTTTAGCAGTTTTGATTGTGTGTTAGTAAAAGCGAGATACCATGACAGTGTTACTCGTAGGGTTCTTTCTTCATTCATTCTTTATCTTTCTTTATATTGTTGAACTTAGCTATTCATTTTCTTTCGCCTTCAGATTTCTACTCTTTTCAACCCTGTTTGTCAAGAAACTAGATGTCAATTGTTACTTGTGAAGAAAACTGTAATCGTTATTTGAATTTGAACATACCAAATCAATTGCAATTAAATTATTTATTTTTGCCGTCGTCGGTTATGTATTTAAAATGTTAAATCGCCTTTGAAATTGTCAATTCTCAGCTCCACAAATAATTCAACATCTGGTGAAATGGTATTCACATAATCAACATTCTATTGCACATTCTTTCGTCGTTAGCATCACCTCCTTCGCTCCGCAGAGTAGAAAACGACGTTTTTCGAAATGATTGAAATTTGTCATTTGGGTAATTATCAGATACAATCTGAAACGCATCAACATACATCAACCTTGGGAGAAAATGTCAAAAGTGACGACAATACGGCATACTTCAATGTGTGTTTGTGTTTGTGTGGAAAAATTGCACATCTGTGTTCAGTGTGTGGTAATTTGTAAGTCAAAAAACCGAATCGCGTAGTAAAACCGCTACGAACGACTGATCCTTTCCGGTAATCGGGTATTTCTGTGTTGTTTCCATTTGCGATCAAGTAGCGCAGTAAAAAGCTGCGTTGTTTGAACTGTTATTCGATACTGCTATGATGCTTGCTTCCGCCGTACGTAATTTGTCCCGTCGGTCGTTCTCGACCTCTAAGGCGGTCTCAGCCCAGCAATTGACCGTCCGCGATGCCCTTAACGCAGCGCTTGACGAAGAAATGGAACGGGACGAGAAGGTGTTCCTGCTCGGTGAAGAAGTTGCCCAGTATGACGGTGCGTACAAGGTAAGAGATCAATGCAGAACTTACCATTTGCTGGTTTTGCAAAGATAAAAAGAACGATTACGTAAACATATCTCTAGTGACAATCCTGTGTGTAGTGGTTGCAAAAAAGAAAAAAAAGCACAACTTCAGCTTGAGGGCAAAGAAGGGTCATGGTGTTCATGCTACGCGCAAAACAAATAAAAATAATATATGAACACAAGGAAAGGTTATCTAATCCATCAAAACAGCTAGCTTTGAAGCAAGAATTTCGCAGTGTAGTGCATTGATGCAACAGTGATAGTGAACGTCATGGATTCAGATGCGTGTTTGTTTACATTCTGATCTTGGCAGGTTTCCCGAGGACTGTGGAAGAAATACGGAGATAAGCGAGTAATCGATACTCCCATTACGGAAATGGGTTTCGCCGGTATCGCGGTTGGTGCGGCAATGGCTGGACTGCGCCCGGTTTGCGAATTCATGACATTCAACTTTTCGATGCAGGCCATCGATCAGGTATGAGCGGATGAAGCACATACATAACAATCAATAAACACCTAAATGTATTTACATTTTCTTTGAAGGTTATCAATTCAGCCGCCAAAACGTTCTATATGTCTGCCGGCACAGTTAACGTTCCCATAGTGTTTCGTGGTCCAAATGGCGCTGCTGCAGGTGTTGCGGCCCAGCATTCGCAATGCTTTGGTGCCTGGTATTCGCATTGTCCCGGTTTGAAAGTGGTATCGCCGTACGATAGCGAAGACGCAAAAGGTTGTATTGTTTGGCCATCTTTTCATATGATACGTAAATGACGTGGTATGTGTGTTCTTTCCTTCACTGCAGGACTACTCAAGGCTGCAATTCGCGATCCAGATCCGGTAGTAGTGTTGGAGAACGAAATGGTATACGGAGTTAGTTATCCTGTCTCCGATCAAGTTTTAGACAAGAACTTTGTGCTACCTATTGGCAAGGCAAAGATTATGCGTCCTGGTAAGCACATCACTATTGTGGCACACTCAAAATCCGTCGAAACCGCGCTCCAAGCTGCAAACGAACTGGCGGGCAAAGGAATCGAAGCAGAAGTCATCAATCTACGATCACTTCGTCCATTAGACTCGGAAACAATTTTCAAGTCCGTACAGAAGACTCACCATCTTGTGACGGTTGAGCAGGGATGGCCTCAAAGTGGTAAGTGTTCCCTTTCCTTAATGTTTGTACCTCGATGTTGTTTGTTATTAGTATTTAAATTTTGTCCTTTTTTACAGGCATTGGATCAGAAATTTGTGCACGTATCATGGAACACGAGACATTCTTCCATTTGGATGCTCCGATTTGGCGTGTCACTGGTGAGTGGTTTCCTTCACTGGGAGAATAAATATGGTCGACAACATTCCTCTATACTTCTTCTTATTCCCCCTCTAGGTGTCGATGTTCCAATGCCTTACGCTAAGACACTAGAAGCAGCAGCGCTTCCACAAGTACCTGATGTTGTCACTGCCGTTAATAAGGTGCTAGGTGTGAAGTAAATCTCAGTCCCCTCCAAATGAATGCATGTTCTTTGCGGTTTAAACATAGAAAAAACAAGATTATTGTCCATAGAGGATTTCGGTGATGTGAGACATATTAAAGTTCAGTTGAAATTAGAGAATGTTAGACAGGTGATCAACCGCTCTTTATTTCTGTTCACTTTTCGCACGTTTGTTGGAAATACCGGCTAAATAAGTTTTTCTCCGTTTCTGTTCCAATCATCTGCAGGTGTAACATTTGAGTTTTTATTTTGGAATTTGAATCTACAGCTTGTAGCTACGAAATCTGTACTGCACATGAGTTAAGTAGCACAAAACATGGCAGAATGTGTATTTCATACGAGTCTTCAAGACGGTAGAATAAGATCTGCGTGGACAAAAGAAAATGCTGTCCGTAAAGCAACTGGAGCTAATTTATTGTAATTTCATAGAGATTTTTAATTTTCTTAACACATCACCTCATGCCAAGGGCATATATTTTAAAACCGAAAAAAACTTGCTTAGGATTTCTTTGGTCGCCGGTTCAACAAACCATTGCATGCTTCATTACTACTTTCAAAATGAAGAGGAACTCACGTACATGCCAGCTAGCGATACGCCGCCAAGAAAAGTAACGAACCATTATTCCACCAGAAGATTTGAGATGTAGCCACAAGAAACAATTGTAAATAAATTAGCCACGATTCACCATCAAAGATAAACTCAATAATGTTAATCCATAGCGAACAAACTACATAAACAGTACAATGGAAATGAAAACTCTGAACTGCTGTTCGAGGCGGTATGGTGATGAAATGCAATATAATCTGGGACAAATAAATCTAGTTGAAAGATATTATGCTCAGGAAATTGTTGCTTGTTGTGTCTTTTTTGGTTGCCGCACAAGCTGCGCTGATGACGAGGCCTTTCATGCATTCGAAAAAACCGACAAGACTGAATAACACTGACGGACTCCTATGTGGATAACCTATTCCGAAATCGAACTCCATATAGGAATTCGCAACACGTGTACGAACTGTTCGGATTCACATACACTTTAGTGATCTCCTTGAAAACGCTGGTGCCGTGCATACAACATGAACCAGATGGCTCCGACGTGCTTGGTGATTGATCCTTCATAGTTCCTGATTGATATAAGAAGAATAAATATCATCTCGTGGAAGTAGACACAACGTGAGTAAGCGTTAGTATTGAAATCAACTTCTAAAACAATTTACTGTATTTAAACCGTATTTAAATTTTAAAAAATCGTTCGTTACGAGGATGATGTTGCAGATTTTTTTTCTTTCATAGATAAGAACTTAGACAAATAATGAGTTGAAATGATTTTAATCGATTGATAAACAAACATGTCGGTAATTACTCATCAGTACTGCACGAGATAGAACATGAAACAAAGTTTTGTAATCTTTTTAAACATAATACTACATATTCCAGCGCTAATCGCGGAACGCTTTATTGCGAGATTTGAATATTTCAGTTGATTCTACTTTATTGGTGCAAGTTTACGTTGTGTTTCGTGTGAGCTTTCCTTTTCTACATAGTTAATCGATCATCGGTTGCTTACGATTTGTTCTGCGTGAACACTACAATTAACATTATTCCTAATTCTTCAATTGCAGTAATTACGAACAATCTTATACAATATTGAAAAAAGTAATAACAATTATTCGTTATTAAACACTTTTTAATACCAGCACTACAAGATTTTGAAGATACTGACAGGCTAAAATAAAACATCATTAGATGTGAGGTTTAATGGTGGTCTTACGTTTTTTGAGATTGTATTTTGCTTGCTTCAACCGACTGTTTTTTGATGGTTTATTTTGTATTATTTCCATGCCAAATAGGGTAAATTACGCATGGACATAACTCCGCTAGAGTGTGCTGAACACCGTGTCACTTGCCATGTGACTTTCGAGTATGTAGTGTTTTCCAGTCGGTTGCTTTTTAACACTACATTAGCATCGTTTGTTATTCGACGGCTTGAATGCTAGAGTGCATCCCGGTGAATTATACAATCAACGCTGCTGTCGCGCGTATAACGCATGCCAAGAGATGTGTGATCTTTTCGTGGATGTCGGAAAACAAAATATTAAACAACGCTGGTGCGTTGGTCTGCAGATATGGCAGCAAAAAACAATTGTCATATCTATATGCACATTATATTCCATTTTTAAGCTGGTTAATTCCATACAGATCGATGAGAGTGTTTGTGTTGCATTTGCATGTTTCGGTGAACAGATGCTTAAAGTTGGAACCATACAAAACATTCACAGTTTCGGTTCGTTTTTTGGTATCGTTATTTTTTAACCCTTTCTAAAGTTACTTGAAGAGTTGAGCTCCACCTACAGCAAAACAATTTATGTTCAGTGCAAAATACTTTCCAGGATAACAAAATTAAAATGATATCGAACTACCCATCTTTGAATTATTGCTTAACTTTTGCATGTACCACAAACAAATAACAGTGGAAATTGGACTATGGTAGCTGGAAGTTTAGGCTCGATATGGTAAGAATTTACTTACCATTGGTACTACCAATTTACTATCATTGGTAAGAATTTACTCGTTTTTTAACTTCCGTTTAAAATTTTCTTATAGTCGAAAGACAAATCAATAACGCAAAAGCGGAATAACGTCTTTAAGACAACATTTGAAGACAACAACCTTAGTCTTATTTTCTAAATGATGCACCATCAAATTTAAAGGCGCATTACATCATCTGTTTCTTGTTAATAGATTATTTTTTATAGCTGCATGCAGCCTCACGCTGATATGTATAGCTAATCTCGTCATTGGACTGTATGACTCCATTATCATTCATTCTATATAAGCGTGAGAAAGATAGTGGGTACAGGTAGTGACGTACAGATAAGTACAGATACTTCCAAAATTTCATTTATCTTGGGCAAAAAGGATGGCAACGACGACGGCATCGATGGAAATACACCCTAGGGTTTTTGTAGCTAACTGATTTTTCTATAATCTGAGAAACTCAAACCACCTGGCGATTGAAGCTAAGACTTTAATAGAAAACTGGCCACACTATTTGGGATGCAGTCGACACGAAGATACTCACAAGGATTATTGGCCCCGTATGTATGAAAGGATAACAGCAGAAGCTGCTATAGTTGTACGATGAGTTGTGCGATGAACTCACTATCGCACAGTGAATTAGACTCGCCTGACTAATGCTTGCTGTTCATGTCATTCGAATGACACCGGACGACCATGCCGAGGAGTCTTTTTAGGTCGTTCACATGGGTAGAGCAGGCGTGATAGGCTCAAAATAAGATGGAATGATGGCGTCGATACATCCGCCCGGAAAACCAAGATAAAGGTTTGGCTTACGACGACATTCGGGCGTAATTTAGACGGGAAAATAATATATTTTATTCGATTCGAATATTCTACTAAACCAATCCTATGCTTAATGGGTATGGCTATATGGCAATGTATGGATTACATATTGAAGTTGCTACATTGCATTATGCAAATACTTTTAAATCCGATACAGTACCAAGTCTGGCAGGTAGAAATTATTAAGAAGTTTATTGCTTTTTTATAGCATTTTTATTGGAAACTTACCGATATTGAAAATACAACAATAGAGCGAACAAGCGAAAGGGTACACAGTCTTCGCGTAAGTGAAAAGGTAAAATATTAACATACAAATGAATAAAAACAACACATGTACGAGTTTTATGGTGAAACGTTACTTGTTTCTGCTTTTTCGCTTTCTCTCTCTACGATGGTTGCCACGGAACGGTATTTGATTGTTTTACTTTACGAGGGTGAATGGTCGGCAAGGGTCACACGTAAAATTTGCTTTGATGATTCCACATCGTACTTGGTTGGTTTTTGTGGGCATTTCTTCGATGATAATGTTGTAAATATTTTGCATCACTGAAATGCTTTTCCATCTATATTTATGATCCTTTTGTGTGTTGCAAATATTTTGAAAACTTGAGGCAAATGAGCGTCTGCTACAGCATTGGATGTAAATTACACAAATCAGCTATCAAGTTACCTAATCAAATAATTATTTTTTTAGTCGCGTACATGACCTTCAAACACAAAACAGCAAAATGATTATGATGAATAATGGTTAAATAAAGGAAACTTTTATGGAACAAATCTTTGCGTGTGGGTAAATGAAGTTCCTCAGTGCATGAAGAGCAGCAGGTATTAAATTTTAAATCTGGCAGTGGTTGCTTTTAGCTTACACCATTAGGCTTGCTTTAAAGATTTTAATTAAATTTCAAAACACTCACGGCACATTCGCATTAAAGACGAACGGTGAAGATTAAACGTTAGACGATGATTTTTTTGCACTTTTTGTTTTGGACAAACATATTGTAACCTTTTAAACAATCTATGTTGTTTGTCTGTTGCATAAGGTTTATGATGTATCGAACGTTTACACGTAACTGGAGTAAAGGTGAGCACACTGCGTACTAAATCTCGTGTTCAAATTGTATCATCAATCTTACCCATCATCTCAGGTTTCAGAAGATAAAGAGTATTAGGCATATCTACTCAAAGGGGATTTAATTCGTGTCACGCAAAGGAAATGAAAGCCATTATTCACATCACGAGGAAGTAATTAAAGACAAGAGCGGCAATGTTTCGAATGTTCCATCTTGTCATAATTAGGCTTACCAAATATACCTACCACTCCTTTCCTGCACTATGGTAAACGAAACCGTTTGCTACAAGTATTGCTTATATTAGGAGAAATGTATTGTTGCTGCCTTCTATTAACCCTTTTATTTACTTACAGCAGTTTGCAAACGAGTCACTAAGGAATAAGATGCTGGAGTTTATAATGATTGATTGACGGACAATGCTGAAAGTATTGTGCAGCGTTTATCTAACAATTGCATATGCGTTTGCGAATGTAAGTATGCTCAACATTGTGATTGTTTCGTGCTTCTCATTGTGTGGCCATCGTGCTACGCAACGTTTTAATATATGAATTATAAAAGGAGTATGAAAGATTCCTTCTACAAGCGAATGAATATTTTATCGCTCTAAGTAACGTTTGGTGTTTTACGACCCAGCTTCTCATACGCGAATTCAAGGGATTTTGCCTCCGCCGCAAGGGACCTGGTAGGCGGCGATGTATTAGAGAGCATGATAAATGTGAATAATTTGAGAATTTGTCAACCATTAATCCCCTATAGTAAGTGCTAATGGGGTAGCAACGAGCAATACCTTTTCTCTCTTTACCACAATTTAGGGAGTTGTTTTTTTCTTGCTTATTTATGTGTAACTCTGAAAAAGGAAAAATAGGAATTTAGTTAGTGAATTGTAACGCTATTTTACATGTAATTGATATACAATCAATTAAAACTCAATAAATAATTAAGCGAATGATATCTTACATAATTAGTCAACCCTTTCACGTATTTTAAATGTTTAGCAAATTTTAAAACTAGTCCAAAATGTACAAAAACATGACTTTTATGTTAAAACCAACGTAAATTACACCGAATATGTATTTCTATTATATCGTTCTTTTGCTGCAAATAAACACGTACACTTACGGTGAGTAGCAATTTTGAAGCACATTAATACATATTTTTGGTATACACACTTCATGCAGACATGTTTCACTTTATCTTAAATCGCATCTTAGCAAAGTCAAGCGTTACCATTTTCTTTGAACTGGTCTCTTTCATCTTTACGCTACGAACCTGGTTTTGGTTTCTACCTAGCGTAGAAATAGTTCGATAGTATCTATGTTGAATAAGGTCAGGTTGGCGATATTGCCTTTCAGCATGTTGACATAACCTTACGGCTACCAATAGAACCACTCTTTCGGAACATTGGCGACAGGAGTAATTTCTTTTCAGATGCAAGCAAGTTGAAAAGTCGATTAAAGCACGAACTTTAGAACTGTGTGTAGTTAGGCAATGTTGCCTTTATTGCGTAGGTTTTAAAAATAAAGTTTGCTCGACTCAAAGTGATGGAAAAATAAAACATATAATTTATCATCAAATCAAAGAAATGTAAAGTATGTAGAAAGAAAAAGAAAAATTATCAGGCTTGGCAGAGGTCAGAGAGAAATATTATCTTATAAAATTAGGTTATGTAAAATATTCCGCGAATGAGACACGTAAAAACCATAGAAATCAATTTATCTTTGGTTTTCAAATAAATATTGATCCACGCCCTAAACGTATTACGGTACTGTCCTGTCCGTCTTTCGAAACCTGTCTCGACCCCAGGATGAGCGGTGTGTTGTGCACCAAGTGCATTGTAGTACGGCACTATAGCCCAAAATTAGCAAACGTGTTTTAATGAGGCAGCAGTATCTAAATCCGTAGACCAATCTTTATCCTTACTAAAAAATTCTGTTTTTATTCTGGTTTGTAGCAGTTTTGTTGTTGCTTAGCATGTTCTTTAGACAAACAGCATTATACTTGAATTATTAGTTCACCGTAGATAAAGTTTTTAGAGTTTCGGTAAACATAACGTGATTATGAAATATCCGCACTGCGCAGCAAACCAATTATGCTGTCGTTTGATTGTACCAGCAGATCAAGCTTGTAACAGAACATATTGTACATTTTGCTTGGATCTGTGGCTCCGGTTTATTTTTTGCTTAAATCATTCGCGGATCAAAGGACTGAAGGATTCAAATAAGTGTAAATTATAAGCTAAAGAAAAAAAAAAGGATATTTGATGGCTTCAATTCAAAAGCAATTATGTACGCAGTACAAAAAAGGCAAAGCCTTCAACTTTTCCATTGTGAAGAGTGTTGCAGTGTTGACTTAGAGGAGTTTCCCAATTGACTCAAAAAAAGACTTTTAAACTGTCCGTGGTAATAAGATGAAAGAACAAAGCTATCAGTAATAAGGTAGTTACTTGCATAGGAAAAAAAGTCAATATTATTTACTTGTACCACTAGATGAGAAAAAAGAATGAACATTGCTTATACCATTCATTCTCCGGTTTCAGCTAAAGGAAAAGAACGCGTGCCTTAGCGGGTTAAACAGCTAGAAGAAAAATGGTTTTCTTATAATTAATTTTTGGTAGCCTTGCATCATGCTCTGCATTGCAAATAAACATAGTCAGTAGAGCGAAAAATGCATAAAAACGTTTAAAGTAAATATTTGTTTGCTTGGAAAGGCCGGCGTGGTCGGTTGGAAACAAAACACCAACAACGGGTTTGTAGCTAACAAGATGAATGATTAATATTAGCGCCATTTTTATGCTTCCTACACTACTTTAATGTAAAACAGAATTTAATTCAAGGTTAGAAAGATTAACGTACGCATTTTGTACCTTAAATGTTACACGTTTTCAAACTTTATGCAGAATGAAAGAGTTTTGCATGTATCAACTTTCATGCTAAAAACATGTTATTTAGAATTCATTTATAATAATATACAACATCCAGGAGTAAGAATCTGTGACCATTTACGACCAGTACCCCATTTTTTTCAAATTAAAAGAACGTGTAAAAGGTTAAAGTTTCGTACACATGGAGACTTTGTGACTGGATTTATTAAATATTCTAACTTAACTTATTTTTATCTCCTATTCATTTCTTAAGATTGTCTACATAACTATTACACTGTACACTGTACTTATGGTAAATGATATTTTCATTTTCATAGCATGTAGCATGCTCATGAAACTAGACTCATAAACCAATCAGAAGCTAAACTATTTGAAATGTATTAACGTTTTATTTCAACAAGTTGCTTGACATGCTGAATACATTTCGAACAAACCTCTAACTCTATAACCTTCAAGTTGCTGGTGTTGAATCTGCAACGTACAAGCATAAATTTGCTAATTGTGTTTAATTTTGGCTACAATACCGTATCACGAGGACTACCTGGATCTAGATACGTGTATCAATTCTGTTTTAAAGTACTAAGACAATTACGATAAAAATTCTAAAGAATGAGTAGAGCGAATAGTCTAATGTATTACGAAAGTCAGACGTTACCCGAACTTGACGATGGGTTTTGATGCGAAGAAAGAGTAAAAATGAGGATGCTCATGGTTGAATGTTTTTTATAAAATAATTGGCACAATTATTAACCAAGCACGACCTAGCGTCAGCTCAACAGAACATTTATCGTAAAGGACAGAGTTTTCAACCAATTATTTGCTTACTTCAGGCTGGTATGTTATGTACCATTGTTACCTGTTAATGTCCTATGTATCAAAAATCCGAATAAGAACTCTTATATTAAGCATTGCTTATCTAAAATCGCTGCGTGTAAAAGTAATGTTAATATTTCTAAGCGTTCTGATTTTCCATCCGCCTCTGGTATTGCAAGACTGCAGTTATACTGTGTTACACCCGTGGGCACCTTATTCTTCATATCTTTTATTATTTGGTACAGGCACACGCGATCCGAGATGCAGCACTTGCTTGAAATGAGCGATCTTATCAGAGTTTTTCTTTTTTCATAACGGAAAATGTACTTGAAATCAATTCTTCATTCAGGAAGGATGAACATTTCCAGCCTCATCACGATGTTGTTGATAGCACTCATGTGTTCATCATCCGCTCGTCTACACGTTTTCTCCGTTCTTTTGGCGCTATGTTGCGGTTTTGTGATAACGAGGGCTTCCGATGATTCGCATAACACAGCGCGATGCTCCTGTGAGCATAAACATCATACATATTTACGTACCTTTAGAAAGGAAAATGATTTTCGCATGCTAAGGCAAACCGCATTAAACGCTGTGTACGTTTGCAAGGCATGAAGAGCAATGAGTAACGATTAAAATTGTACTCGACGATGCTCGAGTAGAAGCATCACGTGAAAATGTTTACATCCATCCCTAGCTAGCTGTATCGCACGTGTGAAGCGATGCCGGATTTGGTCTGTTTCCTGTACGCCCTTGTGTGTGGGTGAGCTGTATGTTTGTTGCCTGTTGTGTGCGCTTGTTTAGAAAACGGCAAAAACTTAATTTATACTGGATAGCATTTTGTTGAATATTACTCGGTTTTGCGGGATTCTTTCGGGTTTCGTTAAATATAGAGTTAATGAGATTCTTTACGAGCTAGTCAGCGGTTGTTGGTGGTTGGTGGGTGGAACGATGGATGCGAACGGATATTGGCAGGATTGTTTGGTAAATAAATTTCTATAACATTTGCAATAATATTATTTTAACCGAATACTCCTGGATATTGATGGTCCGATCCAAACAAATAAAACAGCAAAGGGAAATACGTCGTTATGTTGAACGTGAAATGAAATAAATAGCATTTGTATATTCCACCTCAATCTGCCAATTAATGTGGGAAAACTATTTCCGTCAATAATTTCTAAAGTTGTAGCCTATCTTTAGCTTTTTAGCAATCTGTTTAATGGTTTATCCATATTGAGTTAACTTATTCCACACCCTAGGAAGACATTCATGGTTTGGAGAAGGAAATACAAATGTGAATTGCATCACGGATTAAGTTGTCCATCGTTATAAGCAATAAGTCCTGACCTTTCTGTACGTGTATAGAAAAACAGGTAAATCATGAAAATAGGTAGAATATTGTTATAATAACGTATTCTTAACATCATGGAATGTAATTTCTTCAAAATAGGCAAAACATTTTATATAATAAGTGTCTGTAAAGAATAAGTGGCTGTACGGACAGTAAAATGATATGTTTTTAAATTCAGTGTTTCCTCATTTTTCAATTTTATAAAAATTTATAACATGCTAAAAAATACATTGACACAACTATAACACAAATTAAGATATATAATTTATTTACGATACGTACGATGATTGGATTAACGTAAAATACAAAACTGTTAATAATGAAAATATCAAAATATATGTACAGAGAACAATAGTTGCAAAACCAGAAAACCAATTGTTATGTTGATGTAATGCAAAAATAATGTACGGAATTACATGTTGATTTTCAGAAAGTGTCCTACGATGTCTTTCCTTAAAACGATTGCACCGTTTAAAATGAAGGTTGTTTGGATTAGGCCCTCGATGTAGTAAAAAAAAACACGCCTCCTCGAAGCACTAATGGACATGCCACATTCATTGATGGTATTAAGTTTGGGGAGTAAATCCCACCTCCTATAAACAGCGCGTACTTATACCATTCTTCAAAAATAGCTTCGTTTTGGATGAGTGTGCATAAAGCATTCATAAAAAAGTGCGCAATCTGGTGGATTGAACGCGTTTAATACCTATTGTAACTTATCGTAACAGTAAACCAACCCCTAATAAAGAAAGCATTCAAGTATTTTACCATGCTGTCCTGCCACCAAAGCCTAAAATCTAAAAAGAAAAACACAGAAAAAAATGGTGATGACTTTGATGCGTCCATCATCGGGAGTTGACGGATGCAAATTTGTACGTACCATAATCTTCTCGCAATCTTCTGATAAACCCCTGCACCTTCTGCATTTAGCTGGATGGTAACCGAGTTTGTGGCGATAGAATGCCGTAGTTTACAAACGCTATTAAGAATCCGTTCTAAGAAAGAGTGATATGGCGATGAAAAGAGAAAAGAGAATTTTATTCGTTTAAAAAATAAGCGTTTAAAGTTTTGATCTATTTAATGAAAAAAAAACATCCAGCAAGCACTATAATCAGTAAAATCCAAACATCCCATACTGCCAGTTGCATTGTTTGTTAAAAGTCAAACAATGATTTGTAAATGTAACAATGCGAGGTTCTTATCATCGGTTGGTAACAATGCATGTTGGAAATTGTTCTTAGATTAACAAAACATGTTGTTTAATTCAATTTCAAAATAAAAACATGCATCTCCGATCCTGTAACCTAGGAAATGATGTAAAGTACCAAAAGTTTAGCACGGTACTATGGACTCAAACTTATAGTGATCTAACTTATGTTTCGCTTAATGTAAAGGACTTAGCACACATATATTTGTATATGACTGGTAGCTGTAAATGCGAGGACACCTCATCGTCCTGCTCCATGACTAGCTTGACACGTATATCTGAACAGTCATCAATGATAACAATTTCAAGGGTGCAGAATGATATTATTTCAACGATCATCTTCGGAAATATAGCAAAAAAAAGAACAAATAATGACCGACGTAAAAAGGGATGGCTAACCGGATATAGAAAATCTTGCAAAAACATAACAGAGAGAAACACACATTTTCAACGCAGATTGCATGTTGGCACATCTTTTCTGAATCCGTGTCTGTGGGAATCTAAGTGTCTTTCGGCGTAAATCGTGCTTCTACGAACTCGTCTGTATTCATAATGATTAGTCATCCTTGCTATAGCCATAGTGAATCTGGGGAATTGCTACACCGAAACGCACACGGCGGTGCGCTGTAAAGTTTTTGAGCCTAACAGGGCAAAGCACCGTAGCCATAGTCATGTTTCGAGGGACACCGCAATAATAAACTTTTCGTCCCAGAAATACGTCAAACGGCAAGGGACTATCGCTGCCGTGGGATTTCTAAGTACGTTTCACAATAGCTATCATCGCCATTTGGTGTGCAGGGTTGTCTGAATGAACGACGGTACGGGTCCTCGTTCAAGCGTGTGCTAATTTCACAGTGAACTCTACGCTATCCGATACACACCGCTACCGCACACAGTTGGTTAACCTAGAGAGTAACATATTTTCACCCGTGATGTGTAATGCTTCGAGTGTAAAGTCATATACGTCCTGGTTCAAAAAATGATATATTGTGCCGCATTTTCTACGGTAGCGTGCAATACCCATGTGCATTCGTAGCGCTCTACTGCTATGGCGACAAATTTTAGCCCGGGCAAGACTAACAAGAATTAAAAACCATATATTGATAGAGGTTGTTTTTTTTTGTTTCTTGTTGCTTTAAACACTTTAAATTTTCAAACATGCAATTAATAAAACGGATGATAAATTCAACATTAGTAGTAAAATTCAGCTGTCAGCTGGTAGCTAAAAATAAATACGTTTTAATTTTTCTATTTATTGAAAATATATAATGAATTTGTTTATGAAATTAATAAAATTAATAAGATAATAGAATTCAATACAATTGGATTAACAGCTTTTTTAGTCATTGTTCAAACGTTTTCAATTTTGTAAAAATAGAATTGCAGCGTAGAGTAAAGGGCCGAGATTTGAACTCAAACCAGGTTTGTGGTTGAGTCGTGAACGGTAATTCACACTAGCAGTCCAGCCTTTTATATTTATTATATTTGTTATATTTGTGTTTTTTTGTAGCTGATTATACTTTAATTGAGAAAAATAGTGTTACTTATTTCTACCACCAACGGCTGTTTAAAACGTACTACCACAAAATGGAATAATGCCGAACATGTTCACTCGTGATACAAACAAAGGTCTTACTCTCGAATGGCGCGCTATGGTATTCCATGGCTTAGCGGCATATTTGTGTGCAATGTAGCTCAAATTAATTACATTCTCATATTTCAATTAATAATTAACATTGAAAAATGTGCCTCATATACTACCCACGCAAACACCCTCATATCCATACCTTTCGGTGAACACAGAGTGAAGGGGTTGGTATGTGCGAGCAACTGTCGGCAAGTGGTTGATATGCAAAGCAGTATGAATAATTATTTAGTGAAATTAACATTAGCCCCCATTTCAAGACGCCCGTATCCGTCGGCGTCGTTGGCATGCCAGACGCTGTCAGACATCAAGATGAGACACTGTGAAAAGGGTAATATTGTACCTTTATTATGCAGGACGTCATTTACTTTCAGTCAATATTTCACTCACTTCAAAAGCAAAGATGTTTTTCCTGCATTCTAAAGCATTTCGTATCGAGTGAAATATTTTAATAGTTTTAATGATCATTTTCCTGCCCAGTAGTTGTCAAAAAGGAAACGAAATCTCGTTGTTCGCTGGAAGAAGTCGGAACATTGTTGGGTATTTCATTTGCATTATTCGCCTTAATTGCTTTCGGTGGCAGCAAAACTTTGCATGGTTTAAAATTACGGTTGGGTCGCAGGATGTCACAAAAAATGGTATGCAACAATTTATTTCTAATTCGGAAAGTTGGGAGGCTATCGCAGGATTCTAATTTACACCTGTTTGGGTTAAATGTGAACTGAAAACATCAGCAGTGAAAGATGAAATTCTGGGAACTGTGCAAATAAAGTAAATCTTCATTAATTGTCTCGTGCAAATCATTAAAACTGAATGTCAAATATGTTGCAGTTGCAGTTTCATTGAAATTTTATAGGTAAAAATTTATTTTAGTAAACTTAATAACGGGAATTCTACATTCCAATGGTTGAAAACATTCTTCGCAGCACTAAAGTAATAAGCAGCTGTCCCGTAGTGTGCCACTGTATTATTTTCTAATTAATATTGTTTCCGATGCTTCATGCTATCAGCTAGCCTTCGAACAAAGAAGAGATATGATAAGGGCAGGCCTTTAAGACACTCGCACCACATTCTCGTTAGTACACCAAAAGCGTGCGGTAACATGAGTCAATATGATTACTAATATTCATAATGACATCCAGCGACCAGCCAACGATCGATACAGTTTAATTAATAACTCTATCTTCTTGGTTTCGCTTTCAGCGTACGCGTTTGCACGTTGCATCTTGCCAGCAAGCGCCGGTTCTGCCGGCAACCACATCAAAACGATACGCAAACGATCTTCCAGGTGGTTCATCGCAACGGGGAAATGCATTTTCAAAGTCTCCATCACCCGTGTACGATGAAATGCTTCACGTAGAAATTGGATACTCTGTCCTACACCTGTCGGAACAGGCATAGTGACGCGCACGGAAATGTACATGGTATGTTATACCTTAGCGGTTTGATCCAACCATGTCGTTTCGATTCGTTAAGTATATGGTAAAATCTTCATTGTGGGTGCTCTGTCCCCGTTGTTGCCGTAGGTGTGGTTTTAATTTAATTTCAACCCACCATCAATCATGCCGTCCTGATCTCGGGAGCGTTAAACGTTGTCTACTGATACACACCAACGGTTCATAATGGCCCGGTCATTTTTTTATTTTCCTTTTGTTACTCCACTTTTTTAATTGAATGGCAAACTAGAAAATAATGAACAAAACACGTTTCCTTATGCACTATTTTCCTTCCCGCTACGTGCAAAGGTGTTGATGCAAAGAATTGAGTACCAAGTAAAAGGTATGTCAGTAGTTTTCCACTAAACGTTTATTGAAGTTAACTGGAATAATTTTATGTGATAATGGCGACCGTTTAACACAACAGGACTTTCAGTTTTGTTTTAAAATTAAAATTATATTCAGATGTAATTTTTATATTTGTAAGGAATATATTCCTACAATACTCTTTTTTCTCAATTTTGAACAATGCTTCCAAATAGCGTGTTCATATCGTATAAAACTTCATTTTTGTAAACTACTGTTCAAATAAATAACATCAAACGTCGATTGATATCCAATCTGAGTATTGCCAGCATTTGAAAAAGGGTGTGTGAAATGTAACATCATTTACCATATGACCATGCGTCGTTTTTATTCCACTCGATTGCTTTTAACACTTCACTATCTTGGATTACCGTCGTTTGTCAGGCAGCCAAATGAATCCATGAATTCTCGCTTGTGAGCTAACTGGCTACGATGTCACCCCTTTTTGTGCATTACACTGTTGTTCCCATTGACGCGACGGCGAAAAAAAGTGATGAATGATTGTTGTATGTATATTTTACCTGAATTATTATACTAGTTGAGTGCAGAGTAACATACAGAAAACATATAATTATTTTCAATTATTGTATATTGTCACAACATTTGAAAAGAAGAAACTTTATTTTATTAAAAAAATAAAAATACTAAAATTATAAAAATACTTTAATGTTCCTTTGCTGCTAATTTCAGCGTACGACAACCAATGATTGGAATGGTTCGTAATGCATAAACTGTTTGTGCTTTATACATCATTTATATATAATATGTACGTAATTATATCAAAAATTATTTACTAAAGAACATTACAAAACATTTTGTTAAAAACGTCACATAAACACATTCTTCGTAAAACGTAGCAGTAGATCGAATAAAAAAAAAGTCCAATTTGTAGCAAACAATCAGCTGGTGCAAGAACATATGTAACGATTATTTATCCGTTTGGACAGCAAGCAGTGTTAGAGACACTATTTACTAGATATCAGACGACATTTTCTCACAACCACACGATACCGGTTATATGTACCGTAGAATAAACTTTTGCCGTATTCATGCTTAAAAAGACAATGTTAATGTTGACTTTGAACAAAACGATGCATCAACAACACATGGGGCACACCCGATTCATGAAAGGTAAATAGAACGCATTTCTATTGATATTTTTCATTTTGCGTGACTATGTAAAAAAAGGGTTTTACGTTAAAATAAAAACATAACGTAAAGAATGGAGTACGCAAACTAGATCGTATTGTTCGTTTGATAGTAAATTTTAGAATATTTGGAGAAAAAAATTAAACGAAAGAATCAAGATCGGAACCGAGTACGCAGAGAAAAAGGCACAAGCAAAAACGAAAATGTCACAATTTCAAGGCACGTGCATTAGTGCAATCACGTAACAAGACTTTGGTATGCTCGTTAGCGTTACCCACTAAAGGTCAGTTATTTTTTATGCAATCAACCAACGCTTTGTACGATTGATGCTCAAAACTTCTTCTAGTTGCATTCCGTTCAAGTACTTTCCGTTAACGATGTGAATTTCAAGTGGTGCATTCGTTTGAGTCGATCGTAGTGTTGGGAGTAAATTGTGCTTTATGAAATAGAATTGGACAGGCAAACAAAAATTTTGAATTCTGTTTTATATGATTTTTTTGCAAAGGGCACTAAAAGCACAACTAATGAAGTAATGAGCATTGTTTTACATTCATTCAACAATTGCAACACCGATCGCTAACTAGATACATAACATGACAATAATTATTATTCACAATATGATGTTTACATGTTACACAGTCGACAAAGGCAAAGGTAAATCTTTCAGTGCAAGGAGAACATCGTCCCGTATTGTGAACACATCTCAATCCTAAACCAGAAAAAAATCAATAATATCCTGCGAATTGGAAAATTTAATCACCCAAGCAATCAAGAAGTCGTTTAAATGTGGATGTTATGAAATATCCATAGCAAAAATATATTTCCAGATTTAAATTGAAATTCATCGCTTCATTAGTTTGCACTTCAGTCGCAAACCAATTACAAATCCATGTCGGTTAGCCCAAACTTGATACCATTGGCAATACCCGAGGCGAAATGGATGCTTTTTAAAGTTTAAAATTAAAACCGTGGTGTAGCGGGATCCAACCTTCCGGAGGGAAGTATTTCATATTTTTATTTATTTTGCAACACGCTTCAAACGTTTCCTTTGTTTGTTTGGAATATATCCAATATCCTTTGTTTGGAAGAAATTTTGAGGAATGACCGAAAGAAAGCCAACACATAATTAAAAAAAGATTTGTAAACAGTAAAGCAATAGTGGTTGGCATGAAAATCAAATTGTAAATAGCGTTGGTTTAAATTTGAAGAATCTTAATTATCTCGAAATATTGTCCATTTGCAATAAAGTAGAAAACAAAATGGTCAATGCCTTCATTCTACAGCAAAACGATGAATTGTTTGAATAAAACCTCCAAAATAACTCTGGTAATGTTTATGAACAATACTTGAAAAAAAAAAATATTCTATACATGCATGATTACACAAAGAGTTGAAATGAAAAGCACAATTATTTTCGATTTTCTTTTTGCGTTACTCAAATGTGGTCCAAAAGTCTGTAAAATGTACTGTGCTATTTTCAAATATTTATTTTCATTCACTTTCATTTCGTGCTACATAAAAAGGCAGTCCCTTGAACGATCTTAAAAATGCCGAACGCGTGCTTTCAGCGTTGCTTTTACCTCCGAAACAGGAGAGTTTGGGTAACGTGTGCACTAAGTAGGCCGGAGTAAAGTTATTTCATTAGTTCCCGGCTATCTTTGCTGGCGACTTGGTATGAATGTACAGCAATAAAAGAAGAAAAAAAAGATGATTGTTATTACTTCGAGCAGACTACCAATATCGTTCGTTATTTGAAAAGTAATTAGTATCGCTTACATCACGATTTAGGGCTGTAGTTAACATGGGGATGAAAGAACCGTTTATGTGGCCCGTAGAGATTCCAGAGCACTTACTTCCAGTTACTAAGTGTGAATTAATAAAACCACTCTCGCAGAAATGTAGTAATTCGCACTAAAACCAAATGCTATAAATAAATAGAGAAACTAATGCAACAAAAACAATTTAAAAATTCGTCCTGAGTGTCGTCTCTTTTCTAAAAAAAGTTGCACCAATAAAATGTTCTCGAAGTGTCAATATTGTTTTCCATTGTAATATTCATTTCCGGTAATACTAATTACTCATTGCCAAATGTATACCTTATTCATTTCTCTACCTAAGCTCTATGTTCAACCCTGTAACCTTTGGCCAAACTCCGCATTTTAAGCCGAGCAGAGTACATTTGCGTTTAACTTTCTTCAGCGTTCTTTATCATGAAAGTGCATTGCGGTATCAAATTATTAAACAATACTCCTCACAAATAACAGTTTACATTTTTATGCAAACTGTCTGATTTGTTTGAAGAAGCACACTAGGTTAATGTTGAACATACACATATCCTTAAGTCCTATTAACGAAATACTCATGTTACCAAACTCTACAAACCAACAGTACACGATAGCTGCAATAACAGCGACAGCATTTGAACAGGAATGAAGCTAAGCAACAAATATTTCTATTACGATTCAAAATACAAACACAATTCGTATTTAATCACTGAGGACAAACAATCAAATTACTTTTCCTTCCGCAAGCCGATTACTGCACCATATCCTTATTGGAGGATCACTTTAATTTCATTTGTTTTCCCAAGCCACAATAAGTCTCAATACTTTCACGATCCACCAGCAACTAACTGCCTCTAATGAAAATATAAATGAGTTTTTCCAAAAACAAACGAAATGAACATTGTTCATTTTTCATGTGTTCCGGTTCGTTTCGCAACACTGAAAATTGATTTTCTACTGTCAACACAATTGCGAAACAATTCCATCCACGTATCATTGCTATGGCAGTGTAAAATTTGTAACAAAATAGTTTTTATATTACACTTCAATATTGTCTTGGAAAAGATTTTTTTCCTTATTCAATTTTTTTATTCGATTTCAAATTTTTATTCAATTTCAATACAATTGTTTAAAATGTTATCAGCATGTTTTACGAAATTGCCGTCATACTAAAAATGAAAATTAATATAATTAACACCAGCAAACCCGAAACGAAATATTACATTAACCTTAAATCTATATATTTATATGTAATAACTAAATTTGTATAATAGAATTTAATTTATCAATACAGTGGCAGCGGATTAAGCATATGGAATAAAATATAATCAACAAATAAAGAAAGGAAACAAAAGAACACTTTAATCTTAGCACAAACCGAATTATTTGCGCTTACTAGTTGCTTTGAACAAGGAAAGAGTTATTACGAGGTTATTATTCTTAATTATTAGTCAAACATCCACTACCGTAGATATTCGGTATACGAATTAGTTAATTGAGGTTGTAAAAGTCATAATAATGCCTGTAATTAGTTTCTTGCATTTGCTTCCATTTACAAGCTTTTCAAGCTCTTTTGACGCATAGCCTTTTAATAGCTTTCAATATCCAAGCAGGCGTATGCAATTATTCACTATTCACTATTCAAAGGCACAAGGTGCGGTTTCATGGTGTCGGGCTAAATGTTCGACCCACCACATCACACTCCAAGAATTGATACTGGTCTGTGCGAACCCAGTAGCAATCCTGTGTTGTCGAATCAACTATCCGGTTACATGTTAAATATATGGCTGGTAGGTTTCTACGCTAGGCATACAACAATAGGAACGTTTTGAAGGAACTGTATAGACAATTAAAGTTACAGCAGATATGCGTTTGGTAATACAATTATTCACAAATTACGCGCATTGTTGTTTGAACAACAATCTTTTCATGCACGTGTGTATTGAAATATTTTTATGATTAACAATCCTTTCACGTGGACTTGCATTTTTACTTTAATTACAAACTGTTGAACATTTCATAGATACCCACTACCCAGTCCGGTATAAAATAATTTCCATTGTGTTCCATTATTATAACTCGGACGAGAAAAGCTGTTCACCCGACGTATTCAACTTATTTGCACAGTCATGTGAACCTTTTTTTATAACAGCAATTAAATCTTCTTCAGACGACGCCACAACCGTACACACTAGTGCAAAATATTCTAACCCGAGCATCTTAGTTTGCACCCTCATGGGATTTTACATCTCCTACGTAAAGTTTTATTGTTCAGGTTCGTGCGTGCTACCATTAAAGTCACGTCAGTGTTGTAAAACAAATTCACATGCGGAGGACTTTCAGAAGAAAAACTATTGTATTTAAGGATAATTTTTGCCTGAAGTTTAACATACTGCTAAATTAAACACTTTTCAAATGGCGAACCGTGATGAAATTGTGATAGCAGATGGATCTCCTCGCAACAGTACCAGCACCGAACCCAATCTGGTCCCACATATACGAAACTGACAATCCAGTTATGGGTGAATACAGTCCAGAAAAACAAGAAATTTAAATCTTGAATTTAAGCACTTAAACGAGAACAAAATACTGTTTTAATGATTTTTAAAATTCTTTCCAGAAGACTTTAATTTGTTATGTTTTTTTTTGTCAACCATATTGACACTAAACACTTTCACATCTCAAATACGATCATCATTTGTCTTGTGGAAAATTGGTAATGAATGCGGTTTCTTGCAATATTTTTGTATTCTATTTATTATGAGAAAATTGATACCTTTAGCTGCTTGCCAATAAAATGTGTTTCTATTTATGTAGTTTCAATTGTAAAACTATTTTTATTTCAAATTGCTGGGAGCAAATTTTAAGAATTATTTTCGCAGTTCACTGGACGACGCAACTTTTAACGATCAGCTATAAAATATAAATTACCTTCTCAGCTTACACGAAAACATAAGGTGGTAATACTATTTTGAAACGTTTAATGCAAAACTATCACAAAGATTTATTTATTCGATTTTCGCTCTATAGATTTTTCGTTCGCACCTTCAGATATCGTATACTTCTGTTTCAACAAAAATATGGCAACTGTCACTATACTTTTCATTTCATGAACAAAACTCCAGGTTAAAGCGCTGCACCCTCGCTAATACAAAGTACAAAATGACCACCTAAAAGGAGTTTCACCGACACCACCACGTGTCTTTGTCACACCCGCAGGGTTTAAATGACTTTTCTATGCTAATTTGTTTCGATGCAGTGCACGCGTTAAGTACATTTAATTAAAACCACGTTACACGCATTTAAAGGGGTTTGAAAGCAATTAACACAATCCCGACGTGATATATCCTTTTAAGATGCACTATTCTACTATTGCTTTACTTTTCAGCTTAAAGTGTCGTGAGAATTCGTTGTAAAAACCTTCAACAATATCTAACTGACAGTCTTTTCTTCTAAAATATTTAAATTAAAACTTTCAAAATTAGTAAACTTTTTATTTAGCAACAAATAATCAGAATATTTTGTATATTTACGATAAACCGTTGGAAGCTGTCAATAATTACTAAAACTGTGTTGAAAACAATTTCCAATAAAACATTCTACATAGAAAAAGAAGTTAACCGTTCCGTATGAAGCACAAACTTTTTTTTACATGCTTGAGTATGGTTGCACGTATCAGTTTTCGCACTATTTTGAGGTGATTTTTTTATGAACCCATATGAAACCTCGATTCGTGAGCAGCATTGCATCGTAACAATGCTTACTCATACAAATGAAGCCTAATCTTGTAGCAAATCTTTGGGTAAATAATACGTCTGACGATTTCCATCCTTCGAGAGCGGATTATGCTCTAATCAACCATAATCCACCTATTGTTGCAAACTGGTGTGATAAACCGTCCGACCTACAGCTGGTTTTGTAGTGTAGATAGGTCAATACCAGAATGGTGTCGGAAGGAAAATGAACTAAAAATTATACTTTCACCCCTTGTGTGTAGTCCCTTTGTTACGCTTGGTTTATCATCCTATAATGGGCATGCGTATCAAAACGTTGCTCCCTTCGTGAGATTTTTTTTCGTCAGCAAGAAAGCTGATGTTATGCCAGCTGTGTAAAAAAACACGCTTACAAAGAAACTTACGTCTACAGTGAGGGTAAGAGGAGCGGCCAGTGACTGAATGATAGACTTACGTAGACTTTTACGCGGCATTATGTTTTCGATTTTCATTGCAAGTATACATACCGACAAAACATTGTATTGTACACTTTTTGTGGAAGAACAAATCCGCCTGAGACGAAAGGCTTTGAATTTTGTTTTAAATATGTTTACGATTGCATAAAAGGTATATTAAAAATGAGATTCATTTAACTTGTTTAGAAAACGTTCAAAATTTAATAGAAAGTAGAAAAGAAAAACCAACAAGAAAAAATATATTGTTTCAAATTAAGCTATTATCTAGGTCCATTGTTAACAAACTTAGTCGATTATTCATTTCTAATTCGCAGTAACGAAAACAAATTCAGCAAATGCGAATCGCAGTAGTACACGTGTTTTGGGTGCGTTGCAGTTATTTGAAATATGTTTCTAACACACGCACATGATAATTCATTGAACAGACCCACCGTCATTACTATTCGTGAATGACACATCAAGAGCGCATTTTTTGTAACCATGCGTCAACTTCTTCGTTAACTTTTTTTCCATAAAATTTCCCTAGAGTCGTGAACAGTTTTCTATGCAAATAAACATTTCGTGTCTGCCACATGTTACCCATGGCAATCAAACTATTTTGTTTGATTGTTAGAAAATTTGTTTTCGTTTTCCTCACTTCGTTAATACTGGTTCGCCAACGGATAGGAACAAACTTGCTTCGGGTTATAGGAGTTTCAAATCATTTTTTCAATAATGTTCTAAATTGAGTTTTTACATTGTTTGCTCAATAACTGTAACAGTCAATAGCAGTCTGCTGTTTCTAATAAATATATATATATATATATATAATTTATTTAGCTACTTTTGGTATTATTATACAAAAGTCTTTTAAATATTGTAACAATGAACAAAACTTGTCGTATATGTTAAAAATATTTTTATCCATAAATAAAAGTTGTTTGCTCTGTTTTATTTCACATAAATCGACGTGTACGGTGTTGTGACAATCTACATTTGCATAGGGAGACATTAAAAATCTTTTGTTTGAGTAATGGTTTATACCCGAGTAAAACATAAATATATATAAAAAGTCTTTTTTGTGCCCGAGAAGCTGAGAAGCTTTCACCTCACATAACCTTACTGGGGTTCCCATTTTCTTGCGTGTTCACTTTTCATAAAGAACGTTGCTACCCTTTTTTTTTTTTGAAACATTAAAAAGGACTCGTCACGTCATTCGCCCTAGCCAGAAATGGGTCTTTTCCGACCTTCGAGTGCGCTAGTAATTAAGCATTTATTATCCTTCCGGAAACTGTGTGTATATCTACTAACTGCCCGATATTGCAGGCCGGCAGAAACAAGCAGAAATGCTCTGCACCATCACGTTCACAACTTTCCTTCTTAAACGCATTAATAATCACCTTCTTAAAAGAAATCGAATTACCAGGAAAGGAAATATCTCGATTCGTTTAATGTTTCCTCATTATTCACCAGCACCCGCCGTCTGCGGGTTGCTTATCAACGAAGTATTTATATATCTTTTAATGTAACCACGTCCTGCATGGTGGAACGGAGGTTATGTTTCTAACCCGCAGCGGTACCCCTTGGCAACGTACAGTCAACCCAAACCACCGTCACTTTACGCTTACCATATGCTAATCAATGCTTTGGCAAACGTGCTGGGTTACTATTTGTTTGTCCCTTTGCCGTAACGTCACGTGTCGCTGTTCATTGAAGGTCGGCACTGAGTTGCAACTATTGCCCGCGGTAAGGATAGCACCTATGCGGATCGGTAGACCGGGTGGGCACGCGGAACCGGTTCCTAGAAACCAGCGTTCACATGGATGGAAAAAGATGGGAAAAAAGCAAAACAAAACAAACGCCCGTTGGCTGGATTTGTTTATCCTGTTGGCGGTCGCACGTAGATCGGTTGAGCTGATGATTAGATTTTGGAACAACGTCAACGGTCATTGTGCGAAACGTTTCGGAAAATTGCTTCGCTACATGTGCCAGATTGAACCAGCAGCATTCCAAAAAGGGGGTGTTTTGTTATCATACGAACGTCGCTATCATATGCACACGTTACCGCTCGGTATTGAGTGGAACAAGATAACGCAATAGTATGTTATAGATGGTAGATCGCCCTAGAACAAGCGTGTACTTCAATTGCCGTTGCGCGTTTTTTTATTGGTGTAAATCTTTGAAACTGAATTACGAATATTTGCTGCACAAGGAATGACAGTGACTTTTGCATTTTTTTGTGAAATTGTTTACATGAGAATTTAAGCGAATATCATAGCATATTTTGTCATCAAATATAAACTCGTATAAATGGATAACAAAACAAAAAAATAAACAAAACAATAAACCGATCAAAATCATGTTTCGTGTCCGACCGCCAGTCACGAATTTATCTTTTCATATTTAAGCGTTGATACCAGTAACGAATTCGATATGGGACACATTTCTCCTGGTTGATTAATCACATGGTATCACGCACTAACTAAACATCAACACATTTTGAAAAAAAAAAAACAACTCTTCCATGTTTCAACTAACAATTGCATTACAATTTCAATAAGTTATATGAAACACACAAAACTTCCATTTATTTTTATCAACATTTAAATTAAAAAATTCAAATGTTTGTTTAAAACTTATATTTGACTTTTGCCGCAATAACAAAAATTAAAACGCGTTAACAAAAATTATTTAGTATATTTGCCAACAATTTTCGTTTTGTTTACAATGAAAAAATATAAACAAGATATGCTTTACATTGTTGATATGTGAATAGACAGAAATGTTGTGACGCTTTGTATAAAAAATGTCATGCATTCCACATAAATGATGCTTGTTCATTCATGTACGATTAAACATCGGAAGCTAGTCGCATGAAGCGTTCATTCCTCGGAGAACTTCGGCTACTTCGGATTGCGTTGCAGGGTTTGATAGCTGATTTCGACAAATAATTATTTCAACATTTAAGCGTAATTTGTTAATTAGATTTTGCTTCGAAGTTCTTGTTCTTGTTGAATTGGATATACAATCGAACTATAAATTAAAAAGTATTTAAACACAATCACTTTTCGACATCTTTAAGGTAATTCAAAATAAATTATAATCATTTGTTTTTAATTTTTTGATCATACTGCAATCTTACTAAGTTAGCTATATATCTGTACAAACATGCATTTGTATACATATTTACTTGTTTACTAACATACATTGTTATACAGATTATTTAAGAAGTTTCTATGAAATCTTCATGATTCAATTACCAGTTTTTTTAAGCAACTAGTTAGCCCCTATAACAGTAAAATATAAACTACCATGAGCTTCTCAACATAAGATGAGTTAGGAGTGGAACAGTAATTTACATTTATAAAAACCAAAATGAGCAACTATGTAAGTTAGATATGTGTATGAGCTTTGCCTTGGACTGTAGTTAACCAATAGTGGACGTCAATCAAGATGTGCAAAACACGAAGTAGCTAGTGATTCATTCGAAGCATTGTCAGAAAACCCCTGCTATTTTCACAGGACGATGGTCTACAAACACACTCGAATTTTCCAGTTGTACGAGAACGTTACCGGCTGCCGGTTGATCAGTCGTGTTGTGTCGTTGCTCGGAGGAATCTGTTATGAATCGGGAAAACATGACGAACAGAGAATAAAAGTGTACGAAAGTGAAAGCCGCCAAATGTAAAACAACCATCTTTTCTCCGAGTGATTTTAAATTTATCGAATAATTTGTGAAGAGTTTAAGAAAATAAGTGGAAATAAGTTTCTTATAATTTAACTTTAAACGCATACGCGGAGGAATAAATAAAACATCATATTTAATAAAAGGGAAAAAAACAACACGATAGAAATAAAAGCATTGCAAAATATTGTTCGTGAATAAAGTGTAAACTCAAACCGTTCATTTTCCATCAAGATCATCTTTTCTAACCACAAGGATTAACAGATATGGATACCAGAAAGGATTTGCAGTGTGTTGTGATCTTCAAATAAAATGTATTGATGTGCGGCCAACGATGCTCAATAAATAATACAATATTCAGTTGAAAATGTTTATAAATGTGTTTTTGTCTAGTGTAATACTTTGGCTTTAAAACCGTTTATGACAAGTTGGTTTTATGAAATAGAGCAACAAAAAAACCAAAGTGTAACGATTTGCTGACAACCACTCTGATAAAATATTCGTATTTTTTATATGATAACTAATACGGATAACTCATCTTAATGTGTAATGTGGCTAATAAAATATGATACAGTCTATAGCTTTAAAATTATATCCAAATACAGCGAACAAAGTTTATAAATATAAAAAATGTGTATGAAATAATTAATGTTTTGCAGGATTATGCAGATGTTTGCCACAGTTAGAAACGAAAAAGATTTTATCAAAAAAATTTAGTAAACAACATAATTATTCTGTGACGTGCAAATATAAAAGTGTGGTTATACGGCTATACACGGCATTACTCCAAACGGCATCACATCATCATTCCCGACCAAAACCGGCCTGACATTTGGATTTAAATGGATACTGTTCAAAAAACCGGAAGGAAACACGGCACAATGACTACGGCAATGTTTTGCATTGCTGCCATGTTGTCTGTAATTAAAGGTAAGATTTGACAAGCTTTAACACAACACACCAAACGTATACTTAAACATTACTTAATATAATGTATTTGTGTGGTTGCATCTTAACATAACATAATAAAATGACCAATATATTATTTTCAATTCAAAACGTGTTTTAGCATTATCTTAAATATTATATTTTCATGTTTTATTCAGACCATTATTTATCATTATCACAGGATATCCACTAAATATGGCACCCTGCAAGTCTCTAAAGGAGCAATCAAAGATGCTCCATCGGTGTCTCTTTGTGTCCTCGACCACCCGGAGTGGTGCGCATACAGTCTTGTTTGGTTTGCCGGTAAAAATAGTATCATGGAATGGCAAATAATATTGTAAAAGAAAACAACCTGGTGAAACTGTAATTAATTGTAATCCACATTAATTTGATGTATCTTTTTTTCGTACATCTTTCTGACGACGATGGAGGCCATTGGAAAATGCGAAAATAAAACTCACAGTTACGAGAAAACAACAGTCCTCGTCCTGTTGGAAGCTATTCCATTGCTTGAATTCAATCGCTTTAATAGAAGCAATTGCGAAACTTTACCTTCGAAAAGTGTACTACTTGTCGTCAGATCAAAGCACTTGAAAGATAATCGTTTTCCGAAACGCATTAATCATAATTTTATTCGCTAGATTTTGGATCATTCCTTTTATGTTCTCGGCGATCGAAAAGAATAGATGTCTCGATACAGAAATCACAACCTTTTTCTCACTGATTTGCCACGCTATCAATTTTGTCACTTTGCCATTTTATAACTTTGTGTGCTTTACTCGTCCGAAAACGGTAATCTGCGGTGCTACCGTACATGCCCTTCCGACCTTCAACATCAAAACGTCCCATTCTTACTAGCCGCTAGACTACAGAGTGCGAGATTGGATTCAATAAGCTCTATAAAGAACTTTAAAGAGAACAACATGGTGTTTTTCGCTGTCGCCTTTGAATGACATCCGTTGCTAAAAACGAAAAAAGGTATCGACAAAAAGGATAGCCATCATTCTGGAAAAAAGCATGCAACATTGCCGAGGTCGGTCGGTTGGTACG
The DNA here is from genome assembly GCA_018908115.1 of Anopheles rivulorum. Lineage (NCBI taxonomy): Eukaryota > Metazoa > Arthropoda > Insecta > Diptera > Culicidae > Anopheles > Anopheles rivulorum. The sequence continues at coordinate 210,659 of STHB01000012.1, forward strand.
TGATTCTTTTTTTTTTTTTTGTTTTGAGACCATACCGATGAAATTTCGAGAGTTACGCTTTCTTATAACGAAACTTATTGATGTTAGCTCTTAGTAAAAAAAACAACAATCTCTAGGGATTGAAAAGAAAGGTCCCTTCTGTATAGCAATCAGCGGAAAAGGTGTAACTGATACCAAATTCTTGGCCATCTACAGCTCGGCAACATGAGAATTTAGGTCTTCAACTCAGGTCGTGAAGGTTGCCGATAGATAGATAAAGCCATGCGACCGATTTGCTGTTCTTTCAGATTTGACACGCAACTGTTTCTAGAATTTCAGCATGCTAACTGTCGAAATCGAAACCTGGATTACTTTTTTTTTCTTTTATAAGAGTTTATACAGCGATAAAAAAATTGAAAAATGAAAAAAAACCAAATACACAAAAAGCATAATATTGAATACATGGGAATAAGGATATCAAATTCCAAACAAAATTCACATTATCAGTTTTCTTCAAAATCAGCACAATAGCGTGTGGAAACATAAGGCGTTTTATAAAAAATGAACAAAATACGATGTCTCGAAAGAAATAAGGTGTTTCAATGGCAACGAAACAATAATAAATTAACTGAAATATATAATTATTTTAGACAATACGGCGCTAAGCCGTCAATCTCAATGTCAAATAAATAAATTAATATTATTATTTTAGTAAATGAACATTGTAACTTGATCATAACGATAACGAATGACCTCGTGCTTGACTACTTGGATGTACTTGTGTTAGTTTTTCCATAACAAAAACAAAAAAAGTTAATCCATTTCTATAAAAATGAAGGACGTTTTTAGGACAAGTTGCTCACATAAATGCACACATAAGGTTGCAAACAAAAAGATCACTGGTTTTTGCCTCATTTAGCACTTTTATACCGCAGAAATGTGCTTGACAAGGGCAATTGATTCAATTTATACTAATTAAAACATATTTAAGACAGCTCCGAAGCATTCATCCTTCACAGCCCCACAGCATTGCAAATTAACAATCATTTTATCAGATGTGTCCAGTGTGCGCTAAGAATGACTAAAGAATGGCCCCTTAATATTTGGTACATGACTCAACGGTATGGACTAACCAGTTACCGGACATCAAACAATTCACAATTACAGAAAGTTGCGATCCTACGATTTACTGTGGTTTAAGCCAGATGCTTAAACCAAGCTACCATGCGACAATGAATGATTGTTAATGATAATTATTATTTTTTATGTTAGAACGGCCTGGCCGTATTAGACAATTTTTACCACGTAGCAGGCTAGTCAGACCGTGCTACGGGGGGACGGTCCGAATGGGATTTGTACCTGGACCGGTCGTGTGAGAGACTAGCGCCGTTGCCAAATACACCACCGCCCAAACTTTTAATAATAAAAATAAAATAACAAAGATGCTCGACGATAAAAATAGAACAGAAGCAAAATAATACTTCTTACAACAGCTTGTGTAAGGTTCATACAATGAACGGAATAATTTTCTTAAAATGTAAAGGACCTCTCTTGCATTTTTATAGCTTAATATTCGCTGAGTATTTAATAAAGCAATATAAAAAATATTAAGAAGCTTGAATAAAAAAAAAGTAGTTATCTGCACCATGACTGCAAGTGAAAAGTTAAATATTGTTTATAGTTTCCATGAGGGAATTTTTATAAACCCCTAGCATTCATTTAGTTGATGGAAAGATTCATGTGGTAGATGCAATTTAGAAATAATCACCATTACTTTAGTGAATGTTGCACGCGATTATGTTTCCTCATTTATGTAAGGGATATTTGATTCCCTTCTTAAATTACTCCTTAGGGAATAACAGGAAGTTTTGTCAGAAAAAATACCTAATATCAGAGCGAAATGATGGTCATTTTTATAGCCTTTGAAGCCATGTTAGAATAGCGAAATGCAGACACTCCCCCCCTCTTTCTTTCTTTCTTTATCTCTTTCTCTCTCTATGAATATATATTCAACAACCACAGGTTGATTTATTGACTACTGTTGATTTTTCCGCTCGTTTGCATCCTACGTTAGGCTTAAAAAGACAATCAATTTGTATTCTTTTATATTTTTGAGTGTTTAGATCATTAAACCGTAATACATGATTTATGCATTCAAACAAGTATGTTTTATAAAAAAAGAACNTTTCTTTATCTCTTTCTCTCTCTATGAATATATATTCAACAACCACAGGTTGATTTATTGACTACTGTTGATTTTTCCGCTCGTTTGCATCCTACGTTAGGCTTAAAAAGACAATCAATTTGTATTCTTTTATATTTTTGAGTGTTTAGATCATTAAACCGTAATACATGATTTATGCATTCAAACAAGTATGTTTTATAAAAAAAGAACCTTCAATTTTATTTTATCACAAACGATGCGATTGGCAAAATATATCAACATCGAATATTTTTCTTTGTGAAGTTCATCCATTCAAGGTTGAACATAATACAGTAGAAAGAATATATTTTATTGAATTCCGTTTCAACAAAAAATATTTATCATAAAAGAGATGCCACAAAAATTGACACACACACGCGCACACATAGGAAACGAAAATAATCCTATTTATAAGGTTCTTTAGTCCAGCTGTGACCATTACATGTGTTCAACATGGTCAACTTTCATGTGAAGAATGGGCGCAATTGCAACCATATAAATGGAGTGTGCCGCTTGCAATCTCTAGGGCATACAAAATACGAGTAGAAACATATTCCGTTAAGGGTTGGTCGCTTTTTCCTCTATTTATGTTTTTTTTACAATCGTGTTACAAATTTTCGAGAATGAACACATTTTTTTCTGCTTTATTCTGTGGTTGGTAATGGCTGTTTGGAGAATTGCGTACTGTTCAAAGTTAATGCTATACTGTAGTATGAGTATATAGAAAATAGAGTTTATTCGAAAAAAAAAAACAAACGAATGTAGTATTTACCGATATAAATTGGTTAAATGTAGGTAGAGATACATTGATTTTGAAAAAGAATGAAGAGAAATTACAGTGCAATTATTATTTCTTTTATTTCAAACAATTTTGTCTTCTTCACAACAAAAAATATATTCAAATAATACCTTGATTAACTCTTTTTTGCAATTTAATCATCGGCGGCATCAATCGTTTATATTAAATGCACCAGATGTCAGGAAGCATTCTGTCGTGCAAAGGAAAGTTTACTAGCATCAATTAAAATAAATCTACATCTTACCCACTTTTATTGCTACGCCCGTCGCAAATGCGAAACACTAATTAAGCCAACCATTCATATCTTCCGTGCCGTGTCACTGTGTCGCTCTGAATGCGGGTGGAAGTGTATCAACTTTTTCGTTTCAGTTCGATGCCTTTGTTCTGCTGGAAATGTTTCATTTTCTTCATTTCAAACTGGAACGTAGTATGCATCTGAATTTTGTGAAAGGCTATGGTATTCTTATGACGACAAAACTTTGTCATTCTTTCCATGAGCTAGACGGTGCCACACGCTATTCCCTTCGCCTTCAACATACGCCAGAGAGCTTGAGACACTGCTATCTATTGATGGGACATAAATGATTTACGTAAATAAATTTTAATTAGACGCTTCGTGCACTAACACGAGCAAAGACTGACGCGAGAGCAAGAACCTTCCGAATAGGCATTGTTAATTTACACCCGCATAAGCATTGAATTGTCACAAATTATTTTTTAGCTAAAGCATTTATTTTCAAATTCTTTTGACGGTAAGGGTGTAGATCTTACTAGACATATCTTTTTGTAAACATCGTTTACATCTTAAATTAAATTTTTAATTTAATTTAATTTAATTTAATTTGGGTGTTTTTCGTTTGTCACAGATGTCACAGATGAAATATAAATATTAGAAACTTTACAATTTTTTTTTCACTACCACAATATACCAAATCCAAAATCTTTTCAAGTGCTAAAAGTTGTATGAGATTATGCGGACAACATTTGTAACAATATAAAATTTCTCTTATTCGATAACTTAGGTGCAAACTTCTACACTTCCGAATAAAATGTGTTCCAAATTACAATCACTACAGCTCTTTCCCAAAGCCAAAAAACAAAAACACAACCTACCATAATCATTTTATCATTTTTGGAATTAATTATTGCATTACGTTTCAAACGTGGCATAAAGAAAAACATT
>STHB01000012.1:235132-258251 GCA_018908115.1 Anopheles rivulorum
TCTAGCGTAATATATTACTCGTTGCAACATTGTGCAACGCTGTATAGCTTATGAGCTAATAGTAGCACTGGACGTTCGTCTAATGTAGTATTTATTTATTAGACGGCTTTTTAATTTGGTTACTTAGGTTAGTTAAACTTCAATTTTCTTAAAATATCGCTTCCCATTTTAGTCAACATTTCGTTCACGTTAATCGCATATGTGTGCATTGAGATGTGAAATATTTGCTTGTATAAACAGTATCTTGGTAAGGAATACAATTAAAAATTGTAAGAAATAGCAAAGGCCACATTGAAAGATTAATTATATCTGTTAATCACTGTTACTAACATTTTAAAATGATTGTTTTCCCGCTACATACCTTTTTGGATATACATATGTATGTATACCGGTCGTTAGATTTAACAAACTGTCAGTTTTGCAATTTCATATTTGTCCCGTGTAAACGAAGCTTTTTTCATTCCAAGCCGTTTTGGCATGAGTTGCAAAGATATTTTTCAAAATGTCTGCTAGTGCTTTCCAAGGTCCATCAGCTTCATAATAGTTGAAAAAAAAATCATGGTTTAATTTGTGCCTTTGAAACGTATCGCCCATTGCTAATGTAAGAAATATTTATAGAGGCAGTGGAGATAACCAGCATAACATATGAAGCACGTGCTTTTTCTTACTCGTGATATTCAATGGTTTGTTTTGCAGCGAACGGCAATGAGCAGAGATCTAGCGAGCGGCAAAACTCAGTAAAAAGATCAAATCCCTTACCAGGGTGAATAGACAAAAGGTGTTACAAGGTGGTATCAAATATAGTCCCGGTTTTTCCAAATCCATGTAGTCGCATCATCCGGATCGCGACGAAAGTGATCGGATCGAGAAGTAAGTTGGTGATCCTTTCCGGGGAATAGGATTTAGCGTGCCGGAATACAAGAATCATTAGGCACCAACGGGATTGTTTCTACAGCAGAAGTATCTGGTGTGTTGCTGCTCTCCCGATGAAGAGAGGAGAAAAAAGATCACAATACACAGAGAGCGCTACATGAACTGAACAGTAGACCGGCAGAATGGCATGTTACCCTTGGTCCTGGTTGAATCAGCTTCAGCAACCTACGTTGGAAGCTTTTCGTTTTATGTATGACGCGAGAATATCGGTGGAAGGGCGTGATCATTTAGCAAATTGGATCAAGTCACAAATTACCAATACACATGCCTATACCAACGATCAGCAGACCAGCTCTGAGTTACATGCGGATAAATTTCTCAAACAACTGCTGAATAAGTTACAACGGATGGCTGAGCAATATTCCAAGGACATCAGCAATGAGCTGAACAATGCGATACGCAATTTCCTAGAGCTGTTTTCAAACAGTCCGGTTCAACTCTATCAGCAACTGGTGCAGTGTATCGAAGGTCAATTTATTGCCTACCCGTATAAGTGCATTTATCTGGCTGAGACGAATGTGGTAGAAGTATTCAAAGAACTGCAACAACTGGAGACTTTGGTGCAGAAGAACGCAATCGACAGCGGCAACATGAAACAGGAATACGAAATTCTGGTACATGAGTTGAACGAGCTGCAGGACATGGAAGCACAACTCCATATGATACTAAATAAGGAGATAAAAATGCAAAGAACACATGAATTCGGATTACGCCAAGAAATATTAAATGACAATTTGTGTATGCACTGGACGAAACGATCTGTGTTGGTCGATGATTTTCGGCACACAATACTAATGACGGGCCTGTTGCAAGACAAGGTCCTGAATAAATATCTTTTGCAATGGAAAATCAACCAAAGGCTTGATAGCAACGTAGCGCCGAGAAATGATTGTAATGTGGGCACCATTCAGGTATGGTGCGAAGGCCTAATGGAGATCATAAAGAGCATGATGGTACAGCTAAAGCAGGCCATCAACACACAAATTCAAGGATGTATCAATCTAAGGGAAGCACCAGATTTAATGAAAGCAATGAAGGATGTGAATAGCTTATATACGACGCTTATCTTCAATTCATTTGTCGTCGAAAAACAACCGCCACAAATAATGAAAACTAACACGCGGTTCGCTGTAACCTTGCGCGTGCTCCTCGGTAAGGCGCTAAATATCAAGAACCATCCTATCACTGTGAATGTGTCTATAATTTCCGAGTCCCAAGCAAAGAAAATTCATCGCACCAATACAGCTACTGCTTGTAGTACAGGTACAATTTTGAACAACATAGATCGTTTAGAGTATAACGAAGAGACTGGACAGCTATCAGCTAGATTCCTGGAAATGTGCCTCTCCAAGATACAACGAATGAACAAGCACAGCAGCAAATGCGTGATGGATGAGAAGTTTGCTTTATTATTTCGGTTGACACTAAACGTGGAGCATTCTGATGTCGTCCTCCCAGTATGGGCTATATCATGTCCCGTTGTAGTTATCGTACACACATCCCAGAGTCAACGAGGTTGGGCAAACATATTGTGGGATAATGCGTTTGCTAAAATTGATCGTACGCCGTTCCACGTACCCCAAGAGGTTTACTGGAGCTGGTTTGGCGATGTACTCAGCTCGTACTTCAGTGACACTAGGGGCCGCCCTTTGACATCGGATCAACTATATTACCTAAGCGAAAAGGCACTGCGGCACAACCAACCCTTACCTATATCCAACGACCTTACCATCATGTTATCCCAGTTCTGCAAAGAAAATTTACCTGGTTGTAATTTTACATTTTCGGAATGGTTTTTCATGGTGTCGAAGTTGAAACGGGAACACCTTTCAAATTTGTGGTCAAACGGGAGAATCATCGGCTTTTTAGAAAAGAAACAGGCGGAGAAATATTTGTCCAATTGTCAACCGGGCACCTTCCTATTACGGTTTTCCGAATCGGTGCTTGGCGGCATCACGATCGCTTTTGTACATGAAAGCAATGAAGGTCAACTCAATATCCTGCACATTCAACCTTTTACAGCAAAGGATTTGTCCTTCCGCTCGTTGGATGATCGTATTCTCGATTTAGAGGAACTCTCTTATCTGTACCCAGACATACCGAAACACGCGGCGTTTGAACGATGCAATATAATTAGCAAACGTGCTCAAGATACATATTATGTTGCAACGGAACTGCGGGACAAGCTGATAATCTCCAGTGACTATGCGAATAACAATCAGTCGTCCAACAACCAATCATCCAACAATCAATCATCCAACAACCAATCATTCAACAACCAATCATCCAACAACCAATCGTATAACAACCCATCGTCGAACAGCCAATCGTCCAACAACCAATCGTCCTACAATCAGATGCCTGTTGCGAGTGTGCAGTCACTCATTCATTGTCCATACGTCGACGAATTTTCTCTCATGGAAATTGAAACGATTGAGTTGTTTTCGCAGGATTTCTAGTATGGAAAGTAGGAATAGGCGGTAGAATGTAGGACAGCTCTCTTAGCAACTAATTCAAAGTTGCGAATAAATAACTGAATCACTTCTATTCACTTTTCGTGCACAGCAATTATAGCGGCAAGCAAGGCCTGCAAATTATTTTCAGTTTGAAATCGATATTTTTGGTTATTTTTTTATTTTAAGCATACTTCATTATGTTGAATAACATTATGTTGAAAAATAAATAAATAAATAAATAAATAAATAAATAATCATTCAGACAAAAATATTTCAACCGATCCACAACTATCAACTCTTTTTTGCATAATACGCTATGAATCGTGAAAGTTATGAAAGATTATTGGGATTTATTGTTTATGTCGATATTGTTATTATTTTATATTTTCGATAATTTTGAGATAGTGAAAAGCACTCGGGCATCTAAAAACTGCGATAAGTTTGAATATTACTATACTATAACAAAGTTATATGATAACATATTGATGTACAGTTTGTTATATTCACCCTTTATTGGTAAATGAAAAAGGAGTTTTTGCGGTAGTTGAGTCGAACGTGATTATAATGTCGCTGTAGGAGATTAAAGTTAAAATTGCTTCTCTACATGCACAACCGTGGGCGGTATCGTACAGATAAAATGCGTTGCGTTGCGTCACTGTGACTTAATCTTCTTATATTCTGAACATAAAGCTTAAAAACCACTTTTGTGAAAATTTGAATCATGACAAAATGCTTTTTGCGTAAGCATTATACCACTACAATCAGCATCGAAATGCAGTGAATATTTTCTTTGATAAGCAAATAAACATGTGTATATTTCACTTTTCTACTGTTTCCAAATTTACTTTAAGTTTATAGAAAGTTTAGAAGTGTGTACCATTATGTTCGACAAAAAACAAGTATTATTTATATTTTGTTTGTAATATTATTAAGCTTTGCGGTAAAGGTTTAGGGGCGGCCAGGTGGCGTATTTGGCAACGGCGCTAGGTCTAACACGACCGTACCGAGCTAAAGTCTCATCCGGACCGCCCCTACGTAGCAAGGTCTGACTGGCCCGGCTACGTGGTAAAATTAGTCTAATACGGCCAGGCCGTTCCAACATAAATCAAAAGAAAGCTTTTCGGTACAAGTTTAGCGGGTTTGATCGGAATACTGTGTATATGATGATTTGATTACGCGACAATGAACCGTTATGTAGATTATGGTGCAAATTTAAAAGTTTGATTTATATTGTAAAATCTATTTTAACGAAATAGTTGCTTTTGGGCTAAGAAATAGCCACAACAATCATATGCTAAGGGGCCAAGTATTCTCAAGAAACCTAACCAACTACAATATAGCAACAGCGCCCCGCAAAAAGTAGAATGCACTGCCGTGTTTCAGAGTGCTTAATCTTTCTGTATGATAAACACTGTGCATCGAAGTGAAAATAACGACAACACTACCAACTTGTGCCATGTCGTTTTATATGGCATCATTCGCGTTGCGTACAAGCAAATGCAGATGGTGTACCACGGAAGGATTAAACAACCAGCAAGATTTAATGTTTGTTTTTTAAACGTTGGACTTGACTTAAAATTTTTACACATAATGTTGAAAAATAACATCTTTGCAGCCTGGCAAATCATAGTATCGAAATGATAGCATCCATTTAAATTTTGAAACACAAATATTGTTGTTGTTTTGTAGAAAACTAAATTCCAGCAGCGGTTTTTGTACAGTTTTTGATAGACTAAATTCATGTGAAAGCAAAGCAGTATTTAACTTCTTGTACCTGTACCAGGTATCTATAAAATGTGTGAAGCACACGAGCTTGATAATGATAAATAAGTGGAAGGAAAACGTTACTGCGTTAAACTTGCCAAGCTTCCTATAATTGTTCCCATTCTCTTACTATTCTAATCAATATTTATGATTGTGTTGTAATGTATATTGTTAAGAAACAGGTTCAGTTTGGACTGAATATCGAGCAGGTAACCGTAATCTGGAACTCTGTCCTACATAGTGATAAGAAGTATCCTTCGGTACTTATTGCATTCAACAAAGGATGAAATCTTGATTGAATAGGCTTTTGGTTTATGCGTATAGGCAGGACAAGAAGGATGAATGTTGTAGAGCTAAATAAGAGCCAACCGCTTTTGTAGACTTTCAATGTAGGCCAAAGCTACGATAAGTTTTATCACGATTCATTAATGATTGATGAACAATATGTAGTAGTTGACCTCTATATTTCATATTGAAATCCATACACGATTGCACAATATCAATAATAATGTGTTGTCTCTCGATTGCTCACGGAAAGCATTTCCCTAGGGATAAATGACCCGTTTGCCGGTGAGTAAATTATAATGCACATTCCAAACAATAATATTCGTAATTGCCAAACCAAGAACCGCACCACTATCATCCCGCTTGCACTCGGTCAGCCCGATGTAAGGACAACAAAACGGGGATCGGATTATTTATCTGCATTACGTCACACCGCTTCGTACAACTTTTTAAAATCATTAGAACATGTTTTATGTCTGTGGGTTTTGTTGCTGGAATGAGTGTTGCGAAAAGCATGAAATGAAACAGTGCCTTTCGTGCTTAGAAATTCTCTTCCAAAGCACGTATTCATAAAGGGCGTAGAATTTCTTGTGTTCAACAAACAAGCAAAAACCTGAAAATGCTAGTTAAATTATCGGTAGGACTTACATTCTTTCATAATTGCAAGACGATGGCATAATGTGAATATTACAAAAAGTTATTACCATCAAACAAGTAAATTATAATTTATTTCATTATTATTGTTATCTACCGTTTATATCGTTATGTTCGTTTGATATTTGTTTGTTGTTGTTTGTCTGTGTTCTGTTTTTTTCTTGCCAAATCATATGCAAAACAGCATGTAAGAAAAAAATATATATTTATGAATTATGCATACTATCTCTAATATAATAGCTGTCTATTTCATAAACCAATAGTTATAATTATGACGTTCAAAGTGGGAATTCGAATTAATGATGCATTTGTTGTATCGTTTTGTTCGAGGACAACAATTAGGGATTCATTAGTTGTATTTTATTATTTGTAACCATGTAGGATTATTTTTTATATACTTATCAGCATCACGCGAAGAAATGCATCGTATTTAAGTTGGTAACCCGATTTCAGCAAATTAAAATTATTGAAAAAGTTCCAACAAACCGTATCTGAATACCTTGCTCGAACCCCAACTCAAATGATTCATGTTTCGGTCGATAAACACAATACAATTCGCTTTTAATCTGTGCTGCGACAGGCCGTTCACAATTCCGCAAAATGTCTAATGAGTGTGATGCTATTATGCACCGGTAGTGGGACCAAACACTTGCATACAGACCACACTGCAGATGCTGGTACTAACGTGAGCGAGTGCTTGCAGGCGACTTCCCATGTGCAATAAAAACCTACCTGATGCAGAGCTGGCGGAAACGAAGTTTTGAGATTGTTTCGGTCCAGAAGATGAATTTGCATTCATCAGGCTCATACTGCAAGAAAAATACGGATGCGTTGATACACGTGGACGCTTCTAACTTTGGTGTTATCCGATACGAAAAAGGGGGTTCATGTTGTCCACTACCGGGAGCAGACATGCGAGGGAAATCGGATCCAGAAACGACAGATGACGTACAGAAGTCGGATTGGATTCTAGCGATAAATGGGCATGCAGTGAATAAGTAATGGCATGACACACACGCTTCTCCATTTTTCGTCCATCCAGCATCGCAAATTGGGTGTTGGGAATGTTCATTGTTCAGTGTTGCACTGTGTTGTACGTGGTATTTGCATCTGGTTGATGTTCAATTTATGTGAGCAAAACTAGTTTTAGGTGTTGCAATAATGCGTGCGACTGAAACGTTGTACTACATTTGTGTGCACATAAATATCTGTACACGAAAGCTTCAAATTACTAATGTTATGTTTCCTATTGGTCCAAACGATTGATTTAGTAGTGTACTATTTCCATAGTATATATATTTTGTATATAAAGTTTAAATGTATTTTTTTCAAGATGCTTAAACTAAAGACATGCTATGTAATTTGATGAGCGATACACAAGCCAAATGATAATGATTCAAGTTAAACTGTTTTAAGTCTTGGTAACCGATCGTTTCCTTCACTATCGTATCATCATGTTATTTTTCTTTATTAATAATATTCACCATGACCGTTGTTCAGCGCATTAAACGTAAAAAGGAATAAACATTCCACATGGGATGTTTGGTAGTAATGTTATAAAATATGGATACAATTTTACTTCGAATGAAATGCAACACGTTGAACTAGCTTTTTTATGTACTTAACTTATTTCAATGCACTTACCGTGTTGTCTGTTGGCTGTTGAAAATAATAAATACCACGAAAAAGAAACGAGAAGGAGTTGATACATTTATATCAATGAAAATAGATCTGGCAAAAGTAACCCTTCAATAGTATCGCATAACTGCTGCTTTGTTGTCCCTTTTGCTTTTCTCTTGTTATGTCGAGTAAGACTCGTTGAACAATGTTCAGATATGGTTGTACATCTTGCTCTTATATCCTAAAAGTAATGTTACAGTTGTTTAAACAATAATTTAAAAAAATTACCTCAAATATAACTTAAAATAGCTCAAGTCAACCACACAAATTTTTAATTGAGACCATATAATTCAGATGGCCAGCAGTTGAATGGTTAAATTAGATACAATTACAGATAACATAGAATAAACACAATTGCCACTACTGGCGATCGTCATTCAATGTTATATCGAAAAAAAATGAATCATTTTGTGTGTATAAAATATTAGTTTATTATTCGGTACAACAAATATGGACGCATATCTAGTTTTACCATATTTTTGTACTCTATTTTACTAAAGCACTTTGTTTTTGCAGAGAAATTATTATGCTACTGAAAATGAAACATCTTATGGAATGCGTTTGTGGACTTTCTTTTTGTATTTCTGGGCATATGAAACTACAATTTTGTCACAATAATCCAACTTTTTACTTGATTAGATAAATTTTACCGCTGAATTTCGGTTTGGTTTTGATAGTTTTTTTGTTTTGTTTGATTTGTTGTTTTAAATGTTGAACTCGCTGTTTCTATTTTGAGTCCAATAATTTAATGAACGCTCTTTTGTGAATATAGTTTGATTACCAGTATAAAATTTTACCCTAGTTTCATCGTAGTTGAGCACTAGTTTTTGCTGCATGCATCCGTTTATGCCATGAACTGATAATAATGTGTGTACTAAAACTCCTAACTACCAGGACAAAACAAAAAAAAAGAACAATCATAAGGGTTTGAATTTAAACAACCATACAAAAAGATCTGGGCGAAAGTCACAGAAAACTACCCGCATACATATATACCCGGTGTGCAAGTGTGTGTTGATTTTTTCTGTTCTGTCGCTCCACCAAACATAATTTGCAAAGGCGAGTGAACAAAAACTTGAACAAAAGTTTGTGCCTTGTTGGGCATTTATGAGGTGAATGAGAGTGACGAAAAACGCATACAACAGAACGGTGCTAGGTGCATAACCTGACAAAAAAAAAACCCGAGCCAAAAACTAAATCAACCACCGTTGGGACGGGAAAGTGAATGGAGAAACACAGCTAAGCGTGCATCAGAAGTCCGGTCTCATGAATTTGTTTTCCACTACTTGCCGTCATGTTTGACGAATTGCGAAGGAAAATGTGGAAAACAAATGTGAAGCGCGGAAATGAAAATTGGACAAAGTTTTCACGTTGCCGCGTCATGTCGTTAACTATCTCGCTCTATCGGACTAAATCTGTTTCTCTCTACTACACCCAAGCGTTGCGTTTTTTGCTTTTCCCTACGATCTACAGCTTTTGTTAAAGGTTTTGCATCTTTCATCTGGTGGTGTTTTATATTTGAGTTCAGTTACGATAGGTTTAGAGTTAGCGTTGTAGTAAGCTTGAAAACGGATCAAATAATAGAACAGGAAAGCGTAAACAAGGGAACAATAGGGCTACCCAACAATAGATTACTTGAGGTGAGTAATACTCCCTTGGCAGACAATCGCAAACAATCTTGCACAAAGGAAGAAGAAATGTGCTGGAATTTAACAGAGAAATTGAAGACGAAATATTATACCGATTATGATAGAACCACAATGAAACCTTTTCCCAACGAAAACATCCTGAACAACGGACGGAACGTACATGACAATTCTCAAGCAATTTTTTAACTGCGCTACAGTTGAGGCACTACTTCTACCCTTTCTGGACAACTGGTGTGTTGTTAGGCAGTTTCATTTGGTTATTTTTGTTATTCAAGATATGCCCATTTGTATAACTGGCTACGTGGTAAAAATTAGTCTAATACGGCCTGGTCCGTTCTAACATAATAAAAAAAAAATATGCCCATTCGTAACAATGCAACAAATTTAATTAATCATTTTGTTTGCTTTTTGACTATCGAAATTTGTCGTGTTATTTTATCTATGTATTTCTAGCATTGACCATTTTATCGAAGGGTCTGATCACTTATTTAATTATCCTCCATACGTGGCAACTTCATTAATCTACCACATTGTTCTTCAGTTGTATATCACTTTTATTCTAAAAACATAAACTTTATAGGTAAAACTACAGATTTCTTTTACAGCGATGAGTACGAACGATACCGTCCTCGTCAACGGATGCTGGAGAGTGAGATACAACAGGCACTACCGTGAGAGCCACTCACGGTAGTGCCTGTTGTATCCCCTGTGCTCACGCCATCAAGTGACCATCGAATATCACTCGTCAGTGCCACCTTAAGCGCTGTGGACACAGACTCCCAACACTTAGTTACTAAGGCATCAATTAGTTGACTATAATAGCCCACGCTATAGTTTATAGTAGTCCGTATAACAGATTATTTAGTCCACACTGGGATTGACATGGATTTGTAATGAGTAAGTGTTGTCTGATTGAAACAAGTCCAGTTAGCAGTTAGTATCCTAAAGCGTATATCATATTCAATATGCTAACTAAGATGAATGAAATTTTTAACATCCTCAAAGGTCCCTTGACAATAAAGATGCATTTTTGTTGAAGAAAATCAGCAACTGAAAGATCCCTGATGTATACTTGATTAATGTCTTCATACAACGGACTTAAATTCTTTATTTCTCTAAAGTGTTGTAGTCATACTTTAGCTTCTTTAGCCATGCTAACAGCCTGGCCGTTATTCAGTTAATAAAAAAATGCATTAGCTCTTGTTGGGAACCTTACAACAGTCGAAGGACAGGTCCCAACGACCTGTCAGAAATAGTGTAGTGGAGAAAACAGAAAGAGAGAAAAAAGGAAGAAAAATTGTATAAAAGCGATCGCAGGATGCGCCAGCGATCTCTTCGCGATTAAACACAGAAAAATAAAGACCAATTTTTTGGCACACGTTGTAAAAGTGTACGGCAAAAAAAGTCTTTTTTTCATCGCCACGTTAGGAAAGCGGAATTTCCTAACAGCTCTGATGCATTGGGCTGATTCCACTCAGGAAGCCTACGTTTGCGCACCGTTAGATCCGTGAACCAGTCAGTGAAACATATGTGAGAGTCCTTCGTTTGAACCACCATGGATGGGAGGATTGTTTGCCAATCGCTTATCCTGGCATTTCTTGTTGACGCCATTACTCCATCTCTGGATCTGGCATCGTTTGATGATATCAGTCTGTCTTCGATCATTTAGAAGATGTTCTCCGGTTCCGTTAAGGTTATACACCCTGACGAGTGTTATATCGTTAAATGACAGTGAGATCATTCTACAGCATAAGCTTGGTTCCTTCATTGTCGAGATCATAGTTAACCACTTAAACGAAATGCAAGTAGATGTCTTTGGCATTCATCGCTTTAAACATTATATCTAAAAAATTCTATCTAAATTTTTTTCATTAGGCATGTTTCGAACTTGACAAAAAATATAACTGCATTTGTCCTATGCACATTCACCTGGGGAAATTGTGGTCACATTATCTGTATTCTGTTATCGACAGTGCATGATTTAATGGGAATTGTTTGATATAATGTACCATTTGGGTCAATACACTACACGTCACAGGTGGAGACAAAACGTACAACCAGAAACATTGTGAAATTTCAGCACGTATTAATGTGAAACGTATTCCGAAGTCAGAAACCGGAAATAGCGGATGGTATCAAAAGCCATTAGTGTATTGAAATTGGATCGGGATGATGAAATAATTGAACGTGCAATTGAATGTTCGGCCGAGAAGAGGTTTTAGTCTGGTAGTTTCGCACGACTGAGACAGCTGTGCAATAATGACTCGGCCGGATCGGAAACAGAATTGGGTTCGATTGGTATCGGTGGTTTTCCGTTAGCTATAATTACGATCGATCAAAGTGTTAAAGAATTAGAATGTCAATGAATTGCACGATTGGTGAATGTGATAAGAGTGTTTGAAACGTTTCATACATATTTTAAAAACTCTGCTCAGTGAATGAGTCCAAACACGATAGCAAACTGAAACAACGCTCAAAATGAACAACGATCGGCGGGTGTTCCTGTGTTGTCTATATTTTCTTTACGCAAAAAGCTCACTTGTACATGACAAGTTTACTGTTTAGCATGTGTAAATCATTATTAACAACAAAAATAATTATTTACACATGCTAGACATTTCAATCAAAAACATTGAGAACAGTTGAGTAGTTATGAACTATTTTTTTATGTGAGATGTATTTAACCACTTTATTCTTTCGATGCATTTAACATGCAAAACAAAACCAAACGAGCTTATGCATCTTGTCTACCTTTCCGACGAAACGATTCTCGACAGCAGCAAAATTATATTTTTCGCTCCTTCCTGCTCAAAAGCACTCAAGCTTGTCATCTAGCTTAAACTCTTTTGACTCTTGTTGGATTATTTTGCCTGTTTTGCAAAGATATACAAGAGATGCGAACAACGTATCTGCTTTGTCTCTGGACGGTTTTCGGGTAAAGTCTCCGTGTTTCTTTTTTTTCTCTCATCTTTCTTTAGCGCCTTTTCCATTAGGGGTATACTATCAAAACAACAATGCAAATGAGATTATATACAGTGTATCGTCCATGTTTGCTTTCGTTCCCGTAGCAGTGCCTAGCATTCCAGTTTCCCTGGCATTCTAAACTGGATATCCAACCGTAATGAGTTTGTTGTGCAGTGTCGCTAAGGTTTCTTAGTATTGTGAGGTATCTCCACCTGCTTCCTGTTGATTACGGCAAAGGATTCAGGACAGCAATGCGAAGTACGGCGTAGGGCATGAACGCGGCAGTACCGGACAAGGTTCTGTTTCAATCACAGCAATCCGAATCGACCACGTACAAGTCTATTCCATCGTTCATCATTTTCATCGTTTAAGTGATCATTGCTACTCACAAGATGAGCAGTACATTTGAGTATTTTTTGTGTATTTCGTTTTGTTTGTCAATTCGCTCTGTTTCTTCCATCATTTAAAACTATCCAACTGAATGGACTGCAGTTCTTGTTGCTTGCGATGAAGATGTGAACATTAATGTACTAAGACTGGAAAGGGAATAATGCTGATGACTATCAGGTGGTTTAGATATTATTTTATAAAATAAATGGTCAGTAGTGTATGTAGTTTTCAATATAGTTTTCTAAAAGGGTAAGGAAAATCAATTTGAAAACACGGATTAGTATATACGATTCACATTTGCTGGAGGATATTTCATTATGTTTCTCTCTTAGCCAACAATGTTGCATGTTTAACATCGTTGTTATTATGATATCTTGTCTGTCTAATTATTCAAACTCTCCAGCTGCAACTGTAGTTTACTCCAGCTCAGCAAATCACTAGAATGAACAAAAAATGGCGAAATATGAGTCGTTGTTGACATTTAAGATTAGGTAGACATAATCCCATCATTTCTCACTTCCTTCTTTAGTCGAAGCTGAATTCGATTGTTATAGTCAGTTTAGTCGTTTCGTACGAAACATATCATGTCATTCTCTTTCGTCTCTTAACGAAGGCGTCATAAGAAGTAAAACCATCGTTCAGTCTCTATGATGATTTCGCGAAACTTTATCTATGTGACGACTGACCCTGTACTGTCCTACAAGTAACCATTACGCACCACATTCATTCATACATTAGTTTTTTCTAGTTTCCATAAATCATCACATAGCCCAACAATGCACAACAAATTGTATTGGAGAGTAATGACGGACACTGACATCATTATATAAATGTTGAAAAAAAAACCCTAAGACGTGATCATAAACATTCTAATACTAAACTTTTTATTCTTTCTATAGCTCGAACTACGTCTAATAAGGGGGACCTTACAGCTTAGATTGAATGGTAAACGATTAAAACTTTCTAATGACCAGTTCACCATTATCAGTACACTTTAATTTGATGTCTTGATTAGCTTATTGGTGCATACAATTTCTATCGGATGATGTGGATAAAAAATGTTCGTCAGTGGAAAGATACATCTTCATCATTACGGTTCAGCAAGTCATGCTGACATTGTAAGATCGCCAATCCAAGAAACTTGGTCCAGGGCTACTATCTTATATCTCCGGCTGCATCCACTCCACGACAGTTTCCACCGTTAGGATGTCTGAAGATGGTGGGAACGTTGGCGTCTTTCGCCAATAATGTCCAATACTCAGATCCATGAAGGACTACCCGACGTTTGTGCTGTATAAGCTGTATAACGCATCCATCAAGATGTCTTCTAGATCGTAGGAGTTTGTGGAACTAATAATAGGCACGATTCTGCATGGAAACATCAGGAAAGTGGTACTTTGTTTTCGTCGCATACATCATTAATACATTTCTTAAAGACTCGTATACGCTTCACAGACCACTATCGCTGTATGTCCGATTATGTCGATTTCATGTTTCATCCTTGGTGAAGACAAGGAGTTAGAGGGAACGGGTGATAATCGATCCCCTGATGTCGAAGATCGCACTTCACAAGCAAACTTCTAAAGCTTTGTTGAATAGCGGACACGAGAGTCTTTTGCCTTGTTGCAGTTCCCGGTAAGACGCAAACGATTCCGGAAACATGTTTGACACCCTCATCTTAAACTGTACTCTAATCTATCATGGCATTCAACAGCCACAGTGTTAGCTGCTCTCTGAATGAATCGGTACTGAGGCATGATGTTCCATAGCTCAATCCAACAAATCAACACCGAACTCTTGGTGCTTGGTCCTGTAACTCCGCAGAGGAGACAACCCATGTCATAATGTGGACTGGAAACAATTGGAATTATAAATGTGATTTCTAATCTCTGATACAACGTTTACAACAAAGGTTTGAATGGCGATTGATTTTGCAAAGCGATCGACATCCATTACTCTACCTTAGCAACTAATTCGGTTTTTGACGTTAATATTTTTAACACAACCTATGTAACATTTTGGAGATCACTTTTTGATAGCAGGATTATTGGTGGTGACACAATCCTTCTGATTTTTGCCTCTTTCATAAACCAATGTTGTCTATATCACCAGGAATCCCGAGGGTTTTCCATCCACCATCAACTGGCGTATCGTCATTCTCACTCATACTGGCTTATCAGAACTTTTAAAAAATCGTACATTAACCTTATGTCCAACACATTTTACATTTACCCATTTAACTGCATCCATGTATTACCTCGATAAAAACAATGAGACTAATGGAAGTATTAATGTGTGTGCTTGTAAAACGCTTGTTATGTAGGGTGACTTCTTGTTCCAGTTCTATAAATGTACAACTATGCGTATATGAGTACCACTAAAGAAAAATGCTATTTTTAAATAAGATTTAAGTCGGGTTTAAATAGAATCTTGTTCATTAGCGATACAATAGAAGCATTATCAAATTTGTTTGTTGTTTTGCAAGTGTCATAGAGTGAGTTCGATATTTGCTTTTTGTTTCGTCGAATTGTTTCCACTGTTCAGATCGCGCTAAACGTCGCAACGTGTCTAACGTGAGACATTTCTGTTATGCACCCGGTTCGATCCACCTCAGTTGTATTAGAGCTATCGCAATGGTAACATTGAACAGGTCGTTTTTAGTTCGTTCGCAGCTGAAGCGCGTAATAGTAGCTACATTTGTCGTCAGTGGGCTATCATGTTTAGGTGTAGTGCTGTTTATTGATCAAAATGTGACGAAATCCATAGCGGAAATAAATCGAGATCGATTGTTACATTTACGCGAGACATGTGAACGTACCAATAACGGTGGAAGTACGTGTTGCAGAATGTGTAACAGTATGTAATGTTAGACAAACAAAAAATAATGCATTCCATTATTACTATTATTTTTTGTAGAACATACAATCGAACCATCTTTCTACATCCATGTGAAAAGCGAGAACTTACTGTACTGCTTGGTGTTCAAGTCAGGTACCACTACCTGGTTCTATAACATTAATCGATGGGCTGGTATTAGTGAAGAAACGATACTGGATGACAAAACGGACAACTTTATGCTGGCTCGCCAAAAGTATGCATGGGAGAATCCACACGTGCTGCTTACTAGTATGAAAAACTCATACTCCTTCATCGTGGTGCGCGATCCCTTTGAAAGACTGATTAGTGGTTACGAGGAACGTTTGCTCGGACAACTGCACCCGTACTACAAAAATCTATCACACCAAATCTACAAACGGTACCACAACGATGGCGATCAGTTCGGTATTCCATCGTTTCAAGATTTTGCCCGATTTGTGGTGGACGAGGCTCGTAAAAATCACCCCGCCGATCTTCACTGGCGACCGATAAACGATTTGTGCACGCCGTGCTTAGCGCGGTACGACTCGATTATAAAAATGGAAACGTTCGGGCAAGACTTGGCGTACCTTTCGAATCGTACTGAGCTGCAGGAAAAGATTAAACCGGTACACATGAACCACTCACGTCGTGATCCACTTACTCGATTAGTTGAAAAATATTTTTCACAACTAACCAAACAACAATACGAAGATCTTTACGATATTTATCGAATAGATTTTGAATTGTTCCAATACTCACCAGATAAGTATCTTAAATTTATCAAGCAAACGTAATACGTTGCGATGTTTAGGAGCAGTTCAATAAAGAATGGGATATTTTAGTTGGACACAGGAACATTTCGCAACCAGGGTTGGTTTTACGCTTGTATTTACGCTTAAGATGTACCAATGACTGAATAAAGCGGTGTGTTCATGGTAATGAAAACACAAATAGTACCAAGATAAGCAATGAGTGTTACTGTGAAACAATGAGTGTTACTGTGTCTGCAATTTAGGTTGTTTCCAAATCTTTTACTATTTATTGTTCATGGCTTAGGTGATTCATCATAAGTAATGACAGCTAAGTGCATCTGCACTTGACTGTGATCGTGCCGAAATAGTATTTTTTCAGTATTAAAGAAATAACATTCAACATAAAAGAAATTCATTACTTCATTTATTAATTAAAACATAAACTATAACGTCGTACTAGTAAGTCAGCTGCTAATATTACTTCCACATGTAATTTTGAAACATTGAGCGTCACTAGAGTTAATGGATAACAATTTTAAGATTGGGCATTCACATAAAGTTTGCATCTAATTTCTGTTTAACGATGCTTAACACTGCATTATTTGTGATGGAAAAGGAAACAAATTTCATTATATAGAGAATCATTTGTTTGGTCTGGTCAAATTATATTAAATACACCTACATAGAAACAAACAAAAGTGATCATGAACGGTTCACACTAGTGCTTTAGGTATTTGAAAATAGCTTTCTGCAGAATATCCAAACAGTTCAAAATCTATCTCATAAATACTGTACAACTGGTCCATTTGGTCCTGCGTAATCTGGGTAAAATATTTCATGGCAAGAGTTTGTATTGAATCTTTTCGCACATGATTGACCTGCGTTAGTTTCACAATTCCCTCCAAATTGGCTTCTTTTATCATGGTTTCCACATCCTGTTTGTATGTTTCCAATTTGATAATAAAATCGTACCTAGCTAAGCAAGGTGTGCACAAGTTGTTGATCGGGCACCAGTGTATGTCTAACGCCATCGTATTATTGTTGTGCTTCACATCATCGATAATGTACTGCACAAAGTCGCGAAACGAAATAGTGCCCCTGCCCATGGGATGATACCGCCTGTAGATGGCTTGCGAGACACGCGAATAGTACGCATTTTTCATGCTCAACAATCGATCCTCGAACGCACTCATTAGGCGCTCGAAAGGATGACGTACGACAATGAACGAGAAGGAATGCTCCAACGATTGCATCAATGTGAGTCGGTTTTCCTTTGGGTAGAATTTACGCGCCAGAAACAGGTTATCGATGTGCATGATCTCGTACTCCGAGTAGCCGGCCCATGAATTGAAGTTGTAGAACCAGGAGCTTGTGCCCGCCTTAAACACTAAGCAATAGACCAGGCTGTGATTTTTGCTGTGTAAGTAAAACGCCGGCTGAAGGTTGCTGTCTGCAAAGATATAATTGTCGATTAGAAATGATTGATTTGTGTTCAAAAACAACACAAAAATGTTCGCTCTACTTACGTCCTCCGTTGTTCGATTTTTTACACGCTCTAGACAGATGGGCGAGCCTCCAGGAATTGATATCAACAGACGATCTTCCTTCGAATTGTTTGCGAATCAGTTCGAAGTTGAGAAAACAAATGAGCAGCGTAATGGTAATGAAAATTCCTCCTATGCACGCCTGCACGTTCGATATGTTCAAAGTGAACAGTTGACATTTGGCACGCCTCTTTATTTTACGGAACACGTGTACGATACACGGCACATCCATGATATCCAAACCTGCACTAATTGCCTACCATCCCGCAGCGTGCTTTCAATACGACTTTCTGAGTGTATTCGATTAAGCTGCAAGAAAGGGCACAATGCTTAATTATATTTTCTGTAGACCAATCTTTCTTCACCGTTGGTAACGGCAGTGAGCGGGTTAAACCAGTTGCTAACATGTGATCAAATAAAAAAAGTTATAAATAGAGACCTATTGTTCTTTTTTATTGATATGCTAGTCTAGCTATGTACTTGCTTGTCTCGCACGTGGCCACAATCGTTAACAAAGGATAATTCATGAAAATTGTAAAACTGCTTTCTTACGTCATATGAAAAGGTAAACAGTTTTCGAATGAAAATTTTGGTTCTGTCTCAGCTAGTATCACCATGTAGATTGCGATCATTTTATTCAATGGCGCCTCTTAACCGGTGGGAAGTTGCGTAAAAAGAACAACATGAACATGAAGTTGTACTACGCAGCTTAATGCCGCTGAAGGGTGTATCTGTATCGGAAATTTAAATTGTTTGTTTAAATGATGGTGCTGTGATTTTCCGAAAACCGTTCTGTCGTGGGTTGATATATTTTTCCCTAGAACGTTTTACTCAAAATAAGATGCTTAGTATTTATTGTAGGTAGGGGCGGCCCGGTGGTGTATTTGGCAACGGCGCCAGTTCCTAACACGACCGGACCGGGTTCAAATCCCATTCGGACCGTCCCCCCGTAGCACGGTCTGACTAGCCTGCTACGTGGTAAAATTAGTCTAATACGGCCACAGGCCGTTCTAACATACTAAAAAAAAAAAAAAAATTATTGTAGGTACCTTTCGGACAGCAATGATGTAATCGTAGATTATGATGTCCCCAAAGCTCTGAATACATGCTTTCTATGCGATCTTTGAGATAAGCTGCTTGCGTGTGAGACTGTGCTGTTGAGTGCTAGGAAGGATACAACAATACATAAATAATTTAAATAAATAATTTAATTTTAATTTCTACAGTTGCTCGTGAAAGTAGGTGGTAACATTTCTCTCTATTCAGAACAAAGCAAAATGCACCAGTTCTGTCCAAAAATGTCTTCAAGTAAGCATCGCCAGAAAAATGCCATTGGAAAAAAAAATCTCCACACACGCGTAAAGGCGCACTTCAAACGGACACGACAAAAAAAATTCAAATTTCAGCAAGAATTTTAAACTTGTTGTTGTTGGATTAACGACGGTTGCACTCGTCGATTGTACTAATAAATTTTAAATGAATTATTTCACATTCGTCCATCACTTTTCATGGCACCGTGAAACATTTCGTGTTGAAAAAAATTGCTGTCAAACAGTTGTAAAGGATTACCTTGTTTTTATGAATCTTAGTACAAACTTCGGCAATCTTCGCGTCATGTGTTTATGTCAAAGGGAGTTGAGTTCTGTTGAATGTAAATAAAAAATGTCGATCTGAAAGGAACGAAAACCAAAATCCCCTCCCAGTGGTGTTTTCAATGGTAAGTAAAATCGCGTAATACAAATCCTTTCGTTTGAAACGAGTTTTCGTAATTCACACAGTAACCGTGTTGAGTTGGGGTTTTCCTGGAAGAAGCGTTGCAATGGAATTTCATCTGTACCGTATTCTTTCAGCGCTGGCATTGTAGTGGACGAAAACACGATGAGTGCTTCCGAGGGCCACTGGGAACCCCTAGCCGAGATATACCTGTCGCATCCGTTGGTGAAGGATAAGAAAAAGAGCATTTACTGCTTATGCAGTCGTGTATTCATCAAAAACTACTACGATGTTTACGTGTCCACCCTGGAACGTGGTGATTCTGTGCCCTTGATTCCATCGATGGATCCCATAGCGCAAACAGAACAGTCATATTCCCCGATAGCGGTGAACACGGTAGAAACTAAGGGTGCCGAAGATGACGCAAAAGCAAGTGTACAATATATGGCTGGTGGAGCTTCGGACGAGCTCCTGGATGTACTGGACCGTGCAGAGGTGGACGATGTGTTTATCGAGGAACCTTTAGTAAAGCAGCTGAGCTTTGGTCGCGATGGTGTGCGAAAAATGCCTTCCAAATGGGGTGATCGCGATGCGGGAACAATTAGTGACGCTAGCTGTTACTTCAGTGCCAGTGCCAGTCATTCCGATACCAACTACTGCAGTACTGACGAGCACGAACATGTGCTTTATGCATCTGGAGCAGGATCGCAAAGCGTTGCGACAGGCTTAACGACGAGCAACTCAACGGTGAGAAGTATCGTAACCTCCGGATTACACTCCAGTGACAGTGGTGCTGACCTATCAGAGCGAATTCACGAACGGAAGCTTTCGCTCAAAGATGAGCTGCTTGAAAGCGGCCGAACTAACACCGACGATAATGCACACGGTCCTGGGTGTGCCGGGCCTACGACGTCCGTTGCATCGATGGAACGGAATAACAGTCTTCCAGAGGCATTCGGTCGAGAGGATTTACACGATGCATGGGAAACGTACTGGAATAAGCATGGCGAAGCAATAATATGGGCGTCTTGGATTGAAAAGTATAGCGACTATATCAACCCGGAGTACCTAGAACCGGGAGACGCTGGGCAGGCCACCGGTACCAATACGCCTCATGACAAAAGTGAAGCCACTCCCGGAACTGCGACGGAGGTGGATAAAGATTTTTCATTCGATCACGATGCAATAACAGCAACCAGTATGGAAATAGTTGTGTCCGCTTGTTCGCCCCATCCCTATACAAAATCAACTTATCAAATGGCACATTGGCCATTGCCTTTCGGTGAAGGCGCAGCGAGCAGCAGTGGCGGTGGCGGGGATGATGTTCTTTGGTGTGCCCACCGTTCTGGCAGCTGCGAAAACGAAGCTCTCCTAAGTCCACGATGTGATTCGGTTACATCGAGCATACCGCTTACGGTCGGCACTACGGATTCCATGACCAACGTGACGCGGATGACAATTTCAAGTTACGACTTTTGTAGCTCGAAGGTAAGTTCGGAAAGCTCAAACCTTTCCGCAAGTCTTAGTTCGGAGGTTTCGAACGAAAGCTCAAATAGTTCCGATATGCTCGAAACGGAATACCTGGTCGGTGCGAATCAAACGGCCGGAGCACCGATACCCCCGGACGAAGAAGCTGCGATGGATGGTGAGCAGTATTGGCAAATTTTGTGGCAACAACATTTTCAAGAGCTGTACGCCAAACAGTACCATCACTTCATGGCGGAACACGCACAAGACGAGCATACTGCGGGTTGTGGTGAACGAAGCACAAACTCCAAGTACCATAAACGAAAGCGCCACAGCAATAACGGTGCTAGCAGTGGCGATACCCGTTCCTATCAGGTCCAGCTGTCGGAACTGCAACTCCCAGAAATGGTAGCGGAAATGCGCTTGTCTCAAGCCGAAGAAACACGTGAGCCCAATGAGGGGGGTAATAACGACGACACACGTAACAAGGACAGCAAGGATGGAAAATCAGCAGAATCGGTCGAAGATCTATCGTCGGTGCTGCAAGCGTACGGTTTACCAACGGCATTTGGGAAGCCATCCCAATCATCGGCAGGAGACGGGGGTGACGATAGACCACCGAACGAAAAGCCTATCAATCTGAAACGAAGTCACGAGAGTGACAATGAGGAAACACCCAAAGAACGCTTGAAGGCTGCATTTGAGCTCATGGGATACTGTTTCTCCGATCCGGCAAATGAGACAGAGTCCATCATAAACCTCTCCGGCGAGGTAGTTTATCGAAAGAAGCACATACGGCTGCACAATCGCGTGCTGAAAATGAAACACCATAAGCCGAAGCATACATACTTCGATGACGATGGGAACGAACTGCAGATGGCTAGCGGCATTGATAAGACCGATTCGGCCGCCCCGGAAGCGCTGATCCTGCACACTTCTTCCGATGACGATGAAACCAACCCAGGAACGCTGGGCAGAGCAAGTGTAAGATCGAGTACGATCCTAGAATTCAGCCAAGCACCGGCTGCAGTTGGAAAGGATGTGGATTCGTTGGAAGCTGGTGATGGACCTGAAACCGCTGTGGAAACCCCGGCAGTTGCTTCCAGCGAAAGTGGTTGCGCCATGCCAACCAGCACGAAAAAGGAGAAGAAAAAGAAGCGCAAAACCAAATTCGTGGCCAGCCTTCCGGCCGATATTGCCAACGATAGATCACTGATAAAGTACTGGTATAAGCGGTTCTCGCTGTTTTCGCTTTTCGACTCGGGTATTCGGCTTGATCGGGAATCCTGGTTTTCGGTAACACCGGAAAAGGTGGCGTCGCATACGGCCGAACGGTGCCGTTCGGATCTGATCATCGACGCATTCTGTGGCTGCGGCGGCAATACGATACAGTTTGCTTTTAGCTGTCAAAAGGTGATCGCAATCGATATCGATCCTCGGAAGATTGAAATGGCCAAACACAATGCGGCAGTGTACGGTGTGGCGGACCGTATAGAGTTTATTGTGGGAGACTTTATGCAGCTGGCCGATCGATTGCAGGCAGATGTAGTATTCCTATCGCCCCCGTGGGGTGGTCCAGGATATCTGAAAGAAGAAGTGTACGATCTGGAGCAATCTCTGCTACCAGTACCGGCCACGCAGCTGATGCAAGCTGCCCAGCGTGTGAGTAAAAGCATCGCCCTCTACTTGCCGCGCAATTCGAACACGCAGCAACTGACGATGTTGGCTGGACCTAACGGAGCCGTGGAAATTGAACAGAACTTCCTCGACCGTAAACTAATCGCGCTGACCGCATACTATGGAGATTTGATCAACGAATAGACAGA
Organism: Anopheles rivulorum; assembly: GCA_018908115.1. Classification (NCBI taxonomy): domain Eukaryota; kingdom Metazoa; phylum Arthropoda; class Insecta; order Diptera; family Culicidae; genus Anopheles; species Anopheles rivulorum. The sequence goes on from STHB01000012.1 coordinate 258,069, forward strand.
TCACCGGTAAGGCTTCCGGCATTTGCATTTGTTCACGTATGAATGCGCCAGAAACACCAAGCACAGCACCGTTAGAAAGAGCGTTAAAAAGCACACGTGCGTAATTTATGACTGCATTCCGCCAATTTTCAAAAAAAAAGCTACTGTTAATGTTTAATTTTGGGACGCAACACAGAAAACCAA
>STHB01000012.1:258534-273701 GCA_018908115.1 Anopheles rivulorum
TTTCATTAGGACAATCTTAAGTGTGGTAGGTATTTGACGAACCGCTAAAATGTGTTAGACCGTTTTAGATGGATTGTGTTTGCTTCCGTTAGGACGAATGTTAGGTTAGGCGTTTGTGTTCGTGTTTACATTTTCCTTCGAACGGTAGGAAACCATATTTTTAAAACAATTTACTTTTGGGTGTGTTGATCATGGAAATAAGATTTTGTAAGTGTAAGAAATGAACGCTAAAGGTAATGAATTAACACTATAAAATGAGCAAATCTAGAGGAACTTATAGAACTTTATCGTAAACGGTAATAAAATATACTTAATTTCAACATTATACGTGTGCCTGTGTTTCGATACGGGGGTGCCCAGTGATACAACGGAGTGATGTACTGGCAGTCGAAGTTTGTATCTAGTTCTCGACTTGATTTAACAAGTGAACCATCGTGTCTCTTCATGGTTGCCGTGTGAAGGAAGTTCATGTTCAAGGTCGATACTCTCTTGTTTATTCTTTCGAAACAGGTTTTAGTTCATGACAGGTACGTAAAGCCGTTTGGGAATTTTACGAAATGCATGTTTTATTCGTCTGTAAGTGTACGGAGAGAATCTTCTGTATGTGTGGAAACATATTTTTGAGTAAAAACTGCATTCATAGAGTTCCTACTGTAATATCCGATGCAATTTGTGGATGGGCGGTAACAAACACGAGATCCCCGGAGGACATTTGGATCGATGCACTTTAATTGATTACGTAGCACGCAGATCAAACGTTACCTCAAGCATTTGACTGATCACGAAGGCGCAGCAGGGCATGTAAAAGGTTAACGTTAACACTTCTCTAGCTGTGCGTGTATGTCGAATCGAAACCGAAATTATGGGTAAGTGGAAATGGGTGTATACACTCGTTTGAAACAATTTGACGACCTCTGTTTTTGCTTTGGTTTATATTAATATGCAATTTACAGAAAAGTTTTTTTTTAATGGAATATTTATTATCAGCTTATGGTAACATATTGATTTCAACTAACTGTTAGTTTAATTTAAAACATAATAATCGCTGAATTTACCTGTGAACCTTATGACTGTTGTATCCTGTAAAATGATTGTTGTTGGTTAGTAGAGAACACGTTGCCATGGTGTAAAAATCCATTTGCAGTTTGCCGCGTTCAAACGCGAGCCGTGCCCAACACAAACGGGTTTTGATTCATATACATTTAACGCATACATGCACAAAGATACGACTGTAATATCCACGCGTACAACAAAAGTACTGGGCGCTAAATTCACCTTGCGCACTACTGATCAATGGGTCATGAAAATACGGACGTTCACATACATAGGCGCGCAATGGCAAATAGCGACTGAGGGCTAGGAAAACCCAGCACGCGATTGATGATGGAGTTGGTAGGGCACAATATCATGTACATGGATGGTTGTGTTGTGGTCGCCAAGCAACGTCATCGCGATCTAACCGTTTCGGTCGAATTGCCAGTCAATAGGATACATCTGAGCAGCACGGACGAATCAGCAGTGCGTTGTGGAACGGTCGCACTAACAAGAAATGCAAAAAGGATAACGTTGTTAATAGTGTTTAGCATTAGCATTTAATTTGTTTGCTACACTTGCATTGATCCTGGTGTGTTGAGTGAATTCGGTAGTTTATAGATGGGTTTCAATAACTAAAGTGTTCTTCATTTTTGATAGATAATTGTGTGAACGATTCGTTCCAACTATAAACTCGCGTGAGTATTATCCAGCCACGGTTTCGACAAATCGGTAATACTCGAGAGTACGTCTGCTCTGGAATATTCGATAGAGTATGCCGGGAGGGAGTGAAAAAGTTAATCATTATTCTAGTCGCGACAGCTTTAGCCAGTGTTAATTTAATTAGGGTGTACCTGCCATCGGTTTATAACAAAACATATCGTGCTAGGCAATGAAAGACGAAGAAAGAAACAACGAAAATAGCACAAATAGTATGGAAGTCATATTATGAGTGTGTTTTTTGTCCAATTTTCGCATGATCTATTTAAATTAGTCCAAGCATGAAACAAATGCTTTATGGCTATACCAAAGCCATCACGTGCATGCGATGTAAGATTAGTGAATAAAACAAAAACGCAAAAATCTTTGCAGTACATGACAATTGTTCTATTTATTATTAGGCATCAATTGCATTTTATATGCAAAATTATTTTAAGGATGTTAAGAACCATACAAAAAAAAATCAATTTATTCAATGGTGAGTGTGTCAAAAATCAAATCTAACTTTTAATGGTTGAAGATTGAATAAATCCGCATGAAGAAACTAACAATTTGTGAGCGTAATTCAAGGATCAGTAAAGGGGTTTTTACGCTGAATAGAAAACAAGTTCAAAAAAGTTATCTCAAACTGTGGTTCATCACGCAACAGCCTTGGTGAACCTTTTACATCATGCACAAAAATAGCTTAACACATAATAGTACAGAATGCAACGGGTTTAATTTCTACATCGTGATAACTCAGGAATAATTATTCTGGATGTTTGCTGTACAGTTAACTCGGAGGAAAACTATCGATCAAACCAGATTGGTATATATGTTCATTGCTTGTCACCATAGAAACGAGCAATGTTTGTGAGTTTGACTGAGTTTACGCAAATTGTAGTAGGGTGTTGTGTTTGTCCTAATTGTACCATCATAACCCATTGGGGTGCTCTGTAAGTACTTGCTGTTTATTTAGCTAATTCCCAAGTTTGAAACTACACCTTCGAAGTGTTACAGCAATGTGATAAATTAAATGAAAAAAATGTTTCTAATTATTACAAGACGTTCGACTTTGCATGCGTTTGTGATGACAATCGGCCAAACATAAACCTACGCACTTGGTCGTTTCGATCCACAGAGAACGTAACAGGGTTTAGTATATTGCATTCGTTCGGATGTGTGACTTGCTCGTTTTGTTTGTGACTACTATTTTACATCCGTAGGCCGCTATTCAATCGATCCAGTCTTTCGTTCAAGACGAATTGAGCAACAATTGGGCACTGTGTGCGTGTGTGTTTGTTTGGGATCGGTATGCCTCTTCACAGGACGGAGGAGACGAGATTCTGATACGCAATGATGATATCATGCACGCTCGACAGGTACCTGTCGCGCATATTATTTTTGTGTTGTCCCTCACCGCTGTTTGTAGTGGTGATGATGGTGTTGCTACGTTAATGGAGATTATGACGAGCTTCGTTCCAAGGTGTGTTTGTGTATGAGTGTGTATGCACTGGAATGCCTCTGTCCGATCGATCTCTGGCAAGGCGACAAATGGCCAGGTGTGAGCGAGAAAGAGTGAACGCAGTAAAAAAAATGGGTGAGCATTGCCTTAGTGTGGGAACGGGATGCGACTATAGCCAGCCGAGTGAGAAAACTCCATTCAATACCCGTTTGTTCGCTTCACTGGCCAAGCCCAGGGCAGTGTTTTGCTCGGGCAAACAGACCACCGTCAAACGCGCTTATCCGCGGTTGCTTCGCGATTAAGGCTAAGGAAACGTGAATGCAACAATACGCTTTCGTACATACAAAGGATTAAAAGTTTTAAAGTAAAATGACGCAAATTAGTGCATGAAGTTAGGTTATGAAGTGGTGATACTAGTGAAATAGCGCAACTTGATTAAATTATGTCTCTCAACCTGTTTTGTGTGTAGGATAAAATCAAATCAATCCCCGTCAAAAGTGAAGTTCAGTGAAATATAAATTGATAAGCGCGTGCACTGTACGCCCGAAATGAAATGAAAATTGTGCGATAATGCAATTAATTTAAATTGAAAGTGCGTGGCAAAGTGATCGAAAGTTGTACCATGTTTCATCAGTGATCAATGCATGTGGCAGTGACAACAGAAGTGCCGAAATCAATCATCCACTATCGGGAATTTTTTGATCTACAGTACAGAACACGCGACAGTGTGCGACGCCACCATGGACAGCGACACTGATTTTGAGAGAAGCATCAACAACGCCATGGACGCGTTGGAGAACGCCATCGAAAATGGGTTCGACGAAGATTTCAAGGAACGGTTCAACCGTAAGTTTCTTATCGTAAACTTTTTTGGTTTTATGACCTATCTCAATGCTAGTTAGATAAGCGATTGTGGTAAACTGTGTTGTGCAAATAGGAAAAAAGAGCAACAGTTCTATTATTTTTTCTGAACAATTCGTAAAAAATGTTTCTAACTTTTAATTTTTATTAAGCGTGCATTCTTTATTGAAATCAAATTTGTGATTTTGCTCGCTTTCGTATCAGTAGATAAGTTACAACAAATCGCAATACACCAACAAAGTAAAAATAATGGTTTAAATCACAATCAAATGGCTTTCAAAAAATCAATTTTGGAATGATGTCATACAAAATAAATTAAAACATTTACGTTACGTTAAATTAAAACGTTACGTACTTATAACTGTAATTAATTGAAAAAGGTATTTTTTTCATTTTTCAAATCTGCACATGTGGGTCCATATTGTCGGTCTTATTTAACCATTCCAGCATTTTTGGCTATGATAGCGCTCAGTAACAATCGATTTAACAACAAGCGTATCATAAAAAAGCACAAGCTATCCCCAGACTGTGCATGTTTGGTTAAGTTTGTTTTTTTCTTCTCAATGAGAAGTGAATTAAAGTTGATATGTATATAAAAGCATTGTTATTGATGTGCGTATGAGATTTTTCTGTACACTTCGATGTAAGTTGTTCGCACATGGTTGAATAATAGATAGTTTGCACCATTTTTCGCACATTGTTCAACTACAAAGTAAACCCTTAGCCCCAAGTTAGTTGTTAGCAGAATGATGTGTGATATTTTATTTTCCAATGTTTACGAATATGGATGTGGCAAACATTTGTAACGTGGCAACATGATCTGTGACGATAAAAGCGGACAAGTCCATGCACTTGAAAATGTTTGGTTTATCACGTTTGGAGGTTATCATTTTCAAATTAGTCGTTGATGGCGTTCGAATTGGTGGGTGAAGCAATCAATCAATTTTAGTGGTTCTGATGAAGCGCTCCAACCACAGGGCGCTCACCTGTTTGGATAGCCTCGGTTTGTTTGGCCGAAATAGGGCCGTCCAAGGATAAGTGAACAATGATGAAATAATCTCAGCATCGAGCGAAGACCACCGAGTAGATCCGTTCCTCCACTTATGTTCCACCGGAGATCGTGCTGTCGGTGTGCGAGTAAATGATCCTATAGCATATATACATAACTACGACCAAGAGTCGCGCGTACCATAAATGGGTACCATATTTGCTTGTCTAGCGATATTGTCTACGATCCAACAGGTCTCTAAGATGTCCAAAGTGCTAGTTTGCTCAAGCATACAAGCACTATAGCACTATAGTGCTCAGCCGGTGAACGCATGGATGTTAGCCGATCTCTGCATCATTTAAATTTGCGAGAAGGCATCGGCGAATTGAGCGTAACATTTGATTCACTTATACTTTGCGCGTACTAGGCCATATTTGTTTGTGTTTTACCCAAGGTACTATAGCAGCAAACAATGCCTATGTGCAATCAAGATGTCGTTTCCAACGCGTTAACTAAATAATAAGCTAGTGTGAAATGGTTTTAGTGGCCTACATTGCACATAACGTGTAAAGAGCACGGTACGATTCTAACAAGAGTGTAAACTCAGCGGCGTGAACATGTGTACTATAGTTGTCCTGTTTTTCTTGTGGGTGCTGCTACAAGACGCTGTGTATGTTATTCTGTTAGGAAACGTTAATAGTGCTCCCCACACACCGGTGCAACCTGGTGCACAATTTATGCTCAATATCGCGAAAGGTACTTCAAATCTAGGTTGGAATGCCATTCGTTAAGCCTAAACGGCGTTGATCGTGGATCGTGCAAGCTCTCGTGCACGTATGTTTGGATGATATTTCGCTAACGGAAGAGCGGGCCTGTCCGTGGGCACAGTTCCGTAATCTCGTGCAAAATAAACATACCTCTCGTTCAAAGAAAGAGGCAAACACATTGACTGGAATCCACATTTAGTGGGTGTCAGCTGTGCTAAAGCTGTATTGTAGAAAAATCTTACCCCCATGATGTTTCTTATACGCCCATACAAGCTCGCTGCCGGGCTGAACCCCACCAACACGAGTATCGCTTTTAGTCGCAAGACGCAGAAAATGCCAAACCATCTCAACAAAACTTCAGCAATAAAATGAAAAAAGAACAGCAAGAGAGGGACAAAGCTTGTTTGGTGTGTTATATGGGGCTAATTTATGCACACTAAAAAGTTGACTGCGTGGAACAAAATATTTACTATCACATAGACCCGAAATAGACATTCGCTTGAAACAATCGTGAAATGGCGCAGAAACTTTTAAAATTTTATGCTTTGAAAGCTTTGTAACATAATTTGCCACTGCATTTAATGATGGTATTTATGAAACGATTTTCAAAACCATTTAAAAGTCAACATTTGTTGAATAATACATGTATTAAAAAATGTAATGTGAAAATAACATTTTCAACAGTTCATTTTTATTGGAAGTTTTTAGGTAATTAGTAAAATAAAATGGTTATTCTTACCAGATATTGAACAGTAAAAATTCTTGAAGCTCATATTAATCAAACGAACTACGCTATATCTTTCAAATTTCGAGCGCATGCTAAAATATAACACCAGTACGCCGACCTTCGTGGCGTCTTGGACACCGGGGAAGCAGTACATGATGGGACAGAGGTCGAACAAATAAACATCGGAGTGCCCTAGGAGAGGTGTTTGTCTATTTGCACTTCTCGTAAGATAAGATAATTCATCCGCATTCGGCCATGTGCCGTGTTTCATCTGTTGGTGTTTTGTTGAACGAACTAAAGTGTCATTTGCTGAAGTTTTCTTTATTAGTTTTTCTATCTCATCTCACGACAACATGCCGACCGACCGTGTCACCACGAGCGATTGACATTGAAGGATGCCTCTAACAGGAATTAATTATCGATAATTACCACCACGTCTATGACATCATCTGTTTGTACTGTTCTTCCACTGGTTTTTACATAGGATTCGACACACAGCGAATATTGTATTGTTGGTCGAATACCCTATAGGCACAAAGTTATGCTGGCAACTTTTTTTGTAGTTGTAGTTTAGCGAATGAGATAAAATTAGTTTTAGCGAGTTCTTAAACTTTTTGAATCATTTGTCACATGTCTTCGTATTCCTGGATCACTTGCTTTGCTTCAACGCACAACTCGTTTGCCATTGTCGGAACAGTTGAGCGGCTAAGCTATAGCTCAGTTTTGCGCCTAATGAATATTTCAACAGTAATGTTCCTCGAAATTGAGCTCGTCTGTAGCTGTACTGCTTGGTTTTGCGGTTTTAAGCGCGATCTTCCGTGAGGGTTCCGGTTTGTACGCAATGCATACGGTATCCAACAATCACGATCATTCATTGACTTCAATCAGTGGAAGACGTGGTTTCATTTCACATCCTTTTCAGAACATCAGTTCTTTAGCTTCAAGGAACAAGTCACCAACAGCATGCTAATGAATTCAAAATCAAACAATGCTGAATAGTGGAAAGAATGTGCATCTCGTGCAAAAAAAGATCAATACCATGATACATAATCAAAGAATTTTGTTTATTTTTGGCTCCCTTACTGTAGACATGGTTACGGCGATAAAAAAGTATCTGGACAAATACATTCATTACCATCTTATTATCGTTGAAGGTCATGTATAGGAAGGCAAGATAATACGGGAGGAAATGAAACACCGCTTATCGATACGAAAATAACCTGCAGTTGTGTTGTGCGAAGGTATTTAGCATTGATTTAAGGTGTTTACACACATTCAGTTGTGAAGCCTTTTTTATCCCTTGCTTTGAACCTTATGACCGATGTTACGCAACGTTTAAGAGTATGGACGTATTATGAAACTTCTATATCTAACAAACGTACCGATGAACAAGAGCGAAGCCTCATGCGGTCACTACGTGGAGAAAATGCACGATGTCAATAGTGATGTAGTGTAGTTAGTGAAGCTATCAACGTTTGCCTTGAATTGTAAATATCGAAGAAAACGTGCAAGAGCAATAAATACATGCAAACCGTAGGTATCATGGGCAAGAAGTGTTTTGCAAATTCAATTAGTGCTTAGTGAATCTTTTAAGCGTAGGGGTTGGAAAGACAGATGATTTTACAGTGTTGTGTATTTAAATTTCATTTCATTTGCATGCTAATGAAACATTACGAGACAATAAAATCAAAGCAGGAATGAGATATGGATTAATTTAAATGAAGTTTTTTTAAATTTGCACTAGAAAAAGTTTTTACATTTTAAAACAAACAAATTAAAAAATTAAAGGGATTAATACGCAGTATATTCATCGGATACGAATATGGACAGCAAAACTGATATCATTTCTTGAGTGTAGTCGATAATTGTCTCTTCAGGCGTTGTCGCTTTGACATTTTCATCGAAATTGGCTTTCTCTTCGCATATATCTTCCCAACAATGGAGAATCTGTCCCGATTGTTGCCGAATCGCACCGTGTGCAATGTTGTCAGCATCCCACCAATATAAAACTCTTTTTCCCGCACCATGGCACACTACGCAAGAGAAACGCACCGATGATCGATGCAACGATATTGAGCCCGAAAGCGTAATAATCGATCCTACGCAATTACCCAATTATGGCAAGACCGGTTCTGGCATTAAAAGTCGCTTCTTGCGAGTGACTGGCGCGTATAAAAAGTGACCACATTGCTCGTACGATTACCACCCCAACCGGATAGGTTGGTCGTACCGGTTTGCTGTGGACAGAAATGTTTCATAGAGGGAAGCATTACGTCCAACTAGCCTACATTTTGTTGTGGGGTAGCAAATTTAGGAGTGACAGCAGTTTCCGATATTTTTGAACAGCAACATCGAAAACATTGACCGACATGGAACGTGCGAGCAACCGGAAGTGATGGTTTAGTAAATTAATTTAATTATAAGATTAGCTCGTGCCCGGTTGGCCATCGAACCGGTGGTCTCCATTCCGTTTCGTTTCCAATCCATGTCGCCGGAAGTATAATGGACCGAACTCGAACGATCCATAGAGAGTTTAAAGGGGCGAATTGTTTTGATTTTCAAAATGGAATTGATGAAGCGAAACGTTTCTACTGAGCCTATGCGAATGTCTTGCTTTGCAGCAGTATTTGATGTCGAACCATTGTTTATGTTTGTTTAATTTTGATCTATTATGCGTGGGCTATTAATTAAATTTCAGCACAGCAAAAATTCAATGTTGCGTTTTATCTAATCGTACGATCAAACATCACGCAGCCGATACGTATCTTACGACGCTAATTGTCTATTCAGCATCCATGTGATTTTTTGTTGTAGAACTCTTACGACACGACAAGCAAAGCTAATGTTTCTAATTATTAAGCGTCTGTGAATCGGTTGATTGAAGTTTAAATACGCTTGCTGACGTGCTTGCTTTGCATTAATCGAGTGATCAGACAAGTTCGTCGCGTCGGTCCAACCAGTGGCCTGCGAAATCAACTGGCTGACGACGTCACAGAGCCTCCGGGGCATTGGGCTCTCGCGGCGCGGTGTCGGCGTGCTTTTGATCGTTGATGTAACTGCTCACAGACGTGGTAAACGCCTCGTGACAGCTCGCCATGTTGGGTGGGCCTCAGCTTTGGATTATGCTTGCGTTAACCGACATGGATCGAGACAGCTGGAAGTGGAAGTTTTACGGCGCGTAATGTCAAGGTTAAGAGACCGAAACATCGATTTAAGGAACGCGAGAAAAATCACGGGTTTGAAGTAAACAAAACCGAAAACTTACATATGTGCTTAATGTAACACATTACTGCCTCTTTGTTGGTGTACATGTAATGTATTCAGTATTACTTTTGCAAAAGTAACTGATAAGATCGTTTTGCTGTTATTAAACATTCATTATTTATTGCAAACATTGGTTGTGCCGATTGATTAAATAGTACCGTGCATAACATAACTACACTTGTATTGGAGTATGAATCAAGTTGAAAAATATGTTTCAGTAAGTTATATAAATACATGATTTGCACGCTTTCACACACATTTTTTTTCTTTACATTGAATATGCATCTTTCATAAATATACTAATTTGAATAAAAATCAACTTTGTAAATGCAATCATTACAAGCAATTTTCATTAAAAACACTCCGAGCTTCAAAAATATATTTTTAATCGTTTTTCAGACGTCAGAGAATTTTTCCCATTCAATCATTGGGGATCTGTTAAAAAGATTTGAGTAATTTCCTATTTACTATCACCTTTAGTATGATTTCCCATTGCTGGAACAATGCATACAAAAAGAATTAAAAACTAATTATCATAAAGATAAATTAGCCTAAANCTCGTGACAGCTCGCCATGTTGGGTGGGCCTCAGCTTTGGATTATGCTTGCGTTAACCGACATGGATCGAGACAGCTGGAAGTGGAAGTTTTACGGCGCGTAATGTCAAGGTTAAGAGACCGAAACATCGATTTAAGGAACGCGAGAAAAATCACGGGTTTGAAGTAAACAAAACCGAAAACTTACATATGTGCTTAATGTAACACATTACTGCCTCTTTGTTGGTGTACATGTAATGTATTCAGTATTACTTTTGCAAAAGTAACTGATAAGATCGTTTTGCTGTTATTAAACATTCATTATTTATTGCAAACATTGGTTGTGCCGATTGATTAAATAGTACCGTGCATAACATAACTACACTTGTATTGGAGTATGAATCAAGTTGAAAAATATGTTTCAGTAAGTTATATAAATACATGATTTGCACGAACATGATTTGCACGCTTTCACACACATTTTTTTTCTTTACATTGAATATGCATCTTTCATAAATATACTAATTTGAATAAAAATCAACTTTGTAAATGCAATCATTACAAGCAATTTTCATTAAAAACACTCCGAGCTTCAAAAATATATTTTTAATCGTTTTTCAGACGTCAGAGAATTTTTCCCATTCAATCATTGGGGATCTGTTAAAAAGATTTGAGTAATTTCCTATTTACTATCACCTTTAGTATGATTTCCCATTGCTGGAACAATGCATACAAAAAGAATTAAAAACTAATTATCGTAAAGATAAATTAGCCTAAACAAGGTGTACATCGTTTAAACATGTCCCTGAATTGTTCGTAAATATAACAATGTTGATCTATTCCGTTGTGAATACTGTTTTGTGAGAGAGCGTAATAATCATCTGTTTAATTTTTTCTTATGGCGTGGCGGTGAACAGAGTCGTTGTTAAAATGAATTATGCTAACAAACAAACACAAATAGTAATGGTTTGTTTCCAGCATTGTTTATGAAGAATAATTTAAAACCAGACCAAATCACTTAAAATAGTTAAAAGCATCTTCTGATGGAGCAACTTCATCAAACATCCAACTCATTAACATATTGCACTACACTACAGATGTGGCAAAGAAAGTGAGAAGCTTTAAGACGAATATAGCTTACTGTTTTGTTTATGGAAGGCGTCGCATCGCATAGAAGTATTTCCGGCCAGGCACCGGTGATTGATGGAGTTTAAAAAAGAAAGATAGACTTTTCCTTTTGCGAGGTGGCCGCGCTGTGTTTCATATAATGACATTGCATATATTAAGCATTTGAGTGAAAGTTTGTGTATTTATAAAGTTATCAGTGTTAAGTTTAGAAATGCTCGTTTAACTATTTATAGGCACGTTTGTTAATATAATTTGTTTGAACGCTTAAAAATGTAAATTATCAAGGTATAAAAATCCAAGAACAAATGTGCCTGATAATAAGAAAAGGTGGAAAGGTTGATTTCATTCCCTTGATNGATAGACTTTTCCTTTTGCGAGGTGGCCGCACTGTGTTTCATATAATGACATTGCATATATTAAGCATTTGAGTGAAAGTTTGTGTATTTATAAAGTTATCAGTGTTAAGTTTAGAAATGCTCGTTTAACTATTTATAGGCACGTTTGTTAATATAATTTGTTTGAACGCTTAAAAATGTAAATTATCAAGGTATAAAAATCCAAGAACAAATGTGCCTGATAATAAGAAAAGGTGGAAAGGTTGATTTCATTCCCTTGATTAAAAAGGTTAGTTGTGTGTCATTGTAAATCGTTGAACTCAATTATAAAGTAATAATTTTAAATTATAAAAAGAAACATTTGTGATGCAGATAATAGCGGTGCACTGGTTGTGTATTGTACGAGACAGACAGGAGAACATGCGTCTTATTGTGAAGGCATCGCTTGTGCTAGCATTTGTAATTTTTGCACATTAATGTGACGCACGGTTGGCCTGAGCCGCAAACAGTAATGTCACGAGCCATAGTGTCTTTGCATTTGCCTGTGTGTAACGTCTAGTTTACTGTGAACTAGCGCAATAGCGCAGTCTTGCTTTCGTTTCGACCTGTCGTCTGGTGGCCTTCGATACGCCATTCTCGCGATAAAATTTGTAGGCGGTTAATGAGCATAGTGCTCTAGCGTATGGTACTTTTCCGTAGCCTACAGTATGTAAGCATCCGGTCCAATGGATACCGCTAAAGTGTGCATCATTTCCGCCTACTCAATCACCGGCAACGAATTGTCATCGCCGGTATGGAACTTCAAAACCCATCCCGAAGCGATCTGCCCGGTGATTCGAAACAGTCGGTTAATGAGTCCTGAGATTGCGTTTTCGATGCACTCGCTCGTTGACGCCGGAGGCAGTTCTATTTCGGGGTTGCGCTCTTGTTCCGTCCGATAAAGGCGCAGCAGCGTTTGAACTGAGGACAGCGAAACCGCGTGCACCTTCACTTTCCGTTGCGTCGGTAACACTGGGAAAAGTGCACCGTCAATGGGATGGAGAAAGTGTTCTCTTGCGCAACGAGCAAAGCATAAACAAAAAGTGACATTTTCTAGGGAGTTTGACGACGACTGTCACCAGAGACCTCCCGAGGACCCGGAGATCCAATTAGTTCTTTTCTCGGGTCTACAAAACGATGCGCTCTGGATGTCGAGCGTTGATTGCACCGACATGACTAAAAATATCGAAAACCCTCCGCAATCGGATTGCTACCGAGACGGATGCGTACGAGCACCGGGGGTAGGGTATCTTGCCGTAATGCAGGCAACCGTTTGATGCACGTAATTAGTCCAGCCGGTATGTGCCGCTCGCTTTAGGTGAAGTCGACCGAAAGAGTTTCCAAACTTTGGAATAGCTAGTAGAATTCATTTTATTTCTTACTCTGCTTTAAAATAGGGCACTTTGGAGAAAAAATAGCTTAGCTTCTATTGATTTTGCAAGAGAACTATTAAGGGGTCTGATGTTTTCAACCATGTTCAGACATGTGTAAGGCTCGAGTGTTTCCGTAATTTCTATGCTTATTTTAAGCATCGCCGACCTTGTGGGAAGGGATTTGCTCAGTAGTTAAGTAGCAATTTATAAAAACAGAAGAGTTAAATAATAATGTAATTGTTTTGGTTTTTTCTTTGCAGATCGCTTCGAAGGCAGTTGGTCAGGTAACTTCATTTTGGTCGTTAATTTGGCCAAAATCTCTAATTCACCAATAGTAGAATAATATATCTTCAATTTGTATGTTTCATAATGCCTCTCTTTCGAATTATTATTGTTTCTTACGCACGGAAAATATCAAACGCACCACACATCATCACGTGACTCATAAACACGACATAAAATCTGGCAAAACGACATATGCGCCTCAACTGATTGGCCACCGGGAATTGAGCGCGTGCATTTGCATGTAGGGAACGCACTCAGAAATTATAAATAGTACCAACGATCCCTTTACGATCACTTGCAGCTTGAATTAGATTAAAAACGTGTGCACAAAACTAGGTCTCAATCCGTTTTTTGATATTTATAGACAACGTGTGATGTCTTCTCGTCAGCGCTCACCGTTAGTAAACAGTTGCTGGTCTCATCCAGCGAGACCGATAGCCTTCGCAACCGCACACGTACGGCAAAAGCCTGCTAAAGGTTGGCACGTGAGCTTGTGGCATGGTCAATGGTTGTACGTGAGGTGCGTGAGAGCCATTTCGTAATACGACGCTTCCGGTGAGCGGACGACCGTGTGAGTCGCTACCTTCCTATATTGTTTCCGTGGCCATCCTTTCTCTTGCCGTCTTGCAGGTACTAGTTAGTATTTGCATAGTCACTGGGGCTGCAAATTGGCGAACGATTTTTTTTTCTCACCCCCGCGAAACACACGCAAACCGCGAGAGGGAAAATGGGAAGCGTGTAAAAAAGTGAAAAAAATGGGGCCTTCAACCTGTGGTCGCGTCACCCTTACGGTATCATTATACTTTGCAACCGAGAGCCTATCAATCGTTCGCATCGAATCAGATCCGGTCGGTCGCGTCTGTGAGTTGGTTAAATGGTGGGAAATGTGTTTCGGGCAGCAAACGAAAGCGTCAAGGTTTTAGTAAACTTTCGCCATTTCTATCGTGCCGTAACCGATCATCCGACCGACCACGCCAGGCAAGTTGCTGGAGGTTCACCCCGCGTTTTGTGGGAAGCGAATTTTATGTTTTTTTTTTCAACCATCGGTGCTCAACCTACAGTTGCCTTGGCATAGGTTTATAAATATTTGCTAGTGGCGTTCTGCGTTGAACTCTTGAACCTGCGCCAGCCATTATGCAGATTGTTTATCATCTGGAGCACGGAGCCTTTCTATTGTAGCATATTTTGTAGCTCATTTCTTGTAGATGAATCTTCTTGCATGAAGTGTGGATTGCTACTAAATGCCGATAATTGCGTTACATGCGCTAGACAGAGGTCACATTACCAAGCGCTATTGAGTTTGTTCTCGCTTCCGTTGCAGTTTTTGTAGCAACATGGAATGAAAGAATAACGACGTTTGCCACGATGTGTGATGGTTGCTTGGTAGGCCCAGCACGAGGAACGGTCGGAATAATGTCGACATTACAACACCGTTAGCATACAGCGAACGATACAAGTGACAAGATGAGAAAACAAACAGTGAAGAATAACCTGCACTGCATCAAACATCCGCCCAGCATGTTGTACGCGTGCTTCAATGCAAATTAATTTGGTACGAGCGGAAGAACACATGTTCTTAGAAGGATGATGATTTGTATTTGTTAGTGAGATACATCACTAGTATTTTGGCGTTTAAAATAAGCTGAAAAGGTATACATAATTTATGAAC